>BLKR01004002.1:0-123409 GCA_011170035.1 Teleogryllus occipitalis
TAATTGACTTAAAATAAATACAATAATTGCTCTCTAGCATAATAAAGAAACGTTTCCTTTTATTTTCATAATATTGAAATGATACATATCGTCGTACACAAGAAAAGTAAAAAATAAATAAATTAATTAATAAAAAATAAAAGGAGATGGCTCACAGCACAACTGTATTAAATTATATTCTTATTATTGTAAATGTTTTCTATTCGGGTCTTTACGTTTTGCATACTTTGCATGTAAATGAAAAGCTTACATAATTTAAACTTCGTAAAAATTGAATTATGAAATAATAATTATTGATTCGATTGAAGAGAACCTTTTCTTAGTATCCTTCATCGAACTATCTCCCATCTGACCTGCGAGATGACCTATCCCTATCTTCGTATTTCGCACGTGGAGAGGCTGTCAACGTATGCGCCGCGCCGTAGGCGTAGGATCGTTTCTTCCCGTCCCCTCCTTCGGTGAACTGAGGAAGCTTTGACACCCTGAGATGATCCCGAACGCTCAGGTTTTCAGGCCCAGTTTTGTTAATTGATAAAAATAATGTTCTTTTACTTAATTTCACAATTAAATCTTAATTATACATTAATAAGTAGGGCAAAATTAAAATAAAATTTTCCTAGTTTATATTAAGGGTTTAATATATTTTGACATTATTTACTGCAAACATTGAGAAAATTTCTATTAAAAGTAAATGATTATGTTATTATTACTATTATTATTATTATTATTATTATTATTATTATTATTATTATTATTATTATTATTATTATTACTATTATTACTTTTATTATTATTAGCCTTTAACATCGCATGTGGGTAATGGTTCCCTGCTAGGCGGGTAGCTTACATTGTAAAAAGCATCTGGAGGAGCCCACTTCGAGAAGAGTGTTTCCTAATTAATATTAAGAAATTTATACTAACATTATTAATTAATAAAATAGTTTATTATTAACTTTTTTTTGAACGATTAATGTTTCGTGATATTTTTTTCCTTTGTTTTTTTTTCTTTTCGTTTTCTCGAACGCTTGGTAATGTCAGTAAGAGATGCCTCCATTTCCACAGCTCAGAATTATTCGATGTGGGATAATATTTTCCTCTAATTGAACATAATATTTTGCACATGCGCTTTAATATTGAAGCAAAATGTTTCACATACAGAATGAACACTTTCATGTCTATTTCGTGGTCAGTAGCTATGTAACGGACTGATTCTCTATGATACGTAGATGTCGTAACAATTTCAGGAAATCCAACCGTTATTGCTTTAAATATTGCAAGTGAGGATTAGACAAAATACCTGGGAAAGCTGGGCATTGTTTCTCTCGAGCGGCCGGGGAAAATCCGCAGGCCCAAGGAACTCCAACCCATCGGGACCCAAAACAGGAAGTATGAGGCAATGCTTTCTAAAACCTAAGGTTTGGAAATGCCTTTCTCTTTATACAACTTTGTTAATAATAGAAATAAAGTGTATGTATCTTTTTCTCTAAATGAACAGTAAATGACTCATTTGCTACTAACATGTAAATAACAATAAAACAAGCACTGCGAGGTGTTTTTTGAATTATCATACATATAAAATTTATAAACAATATTTGTAGTTTTTCTTCCCATATTTTCTTTGGAAACACCGCGTGAAAAAAATTACTTAACTCATGACAAAGTGGGAGGTTCACAAGGAATAAGAATTACTTTAGTTGGTATTTAGACCTCAAAATGGTTGGAAGCCACCAGAATCTCTTGCTTTAACCCTTCAACATGGGATGCCGTCCATAGACGTACCGGGGCTTTTAACTTGAACCTGCGGGGTGCCATCTGGAGACGTCACGGCGCACCTTTTCCGCGTGCGGGATGACGTCCTGAGACGGCGTGGCCCTTCCTCTCCTCGGCGCGGGGTCCGAGCGGATGCAACTGCATTCCTAAAGGTATTTGGCGAAGGGAGTTTCCCTTCATGTTGCGGGCCCACCAGGACAGCTGTTCTAACGGCGGAAGTGTTTTAGAGTGAAAGTGGAAAGTTTTCAAGTATTGAGCGCTTTGCATATGAGTGAGGAACCCAGTTATCGAAAACTACTCTCTACTGACCGGAAAAAAACACAGAAAACTACCGTTCAGGAAACTCGACCTCTAGAATTTTGTTCCAGGCAACGGCAGAACTCGACCTAGCTAGAATATGCCTATTGTCTAAAATCCACTACCCTCGGGGCTCAAACCCTGGGACCTCCCGGTCAGAAACTCTGCCGTGTAAATAGTTGTTCCTCTGAGCCATCTCAGCGGAAAAAATTAATTTCCCCCAAATACCTGTATGATTCTACTGAAATACCGGTATTTTCTTATGAAAATACCGGTATTTTGATGAGAGTATACCGGTATAATACCTTTAAATAGAGGTATTTTACCGGTATAGACGTCGGATAAAGGTAAAATACCTCTAAAAATACCGGTATTTGACGTCTTATACCGGTATTTTTAAAGGTATTTTGACTAAAGTTATAATAGAGGTGAAGGTATTTCTATACCGGTATAAATATCTTTACCGCTATTATTTCGGTATTCGGTCCCTGGTTTTAAGATCCTAGAGAAAAGATATGGCCATTTTTCAAATTATTCAAACTGGTAGAGTGCAGTCCAGTGAATGTTGGTAATATTTAGTTGTGTGAATGTTGGAAGGAAAGACGTATTGTTAAATATTAGATTGTAGTTCATTTGTTAAAGGATATTTTATGTTGTTTTTTTTTTTTTTTTTGCATGCACATGTGGTTTGATATCGTCGTAAGCGAGGTAGAATTCTCTTAATATTATTTGTCAACAAGAGAAAGGAATAAATAAAGCCGGTATTCTTATACGGTTTTAAGACTGAGGTTTCATGGAATTATTATTATTAGGTGGCAACAACCTAAATGATAGGGAATAATGTAAATGTTTACATCTTTCTGAAGTAATGGTAATATTATACTCTATTTCCTGTATCGGATGGATTTCGCGAACTCACGATTTATAAATTCGTTGGAATGGTATATCACAATCCGTATTAGGAAGGCAAGGATTTAGATGGTTATAAAAGTACTTTATTTGTATTTGTAAAGAGAGAAAAGTGTTGTGTGTATATATAGAAACCATGATACTAATTAACGTCATTAACTCTAGTCTCCTAACCTGCATTTAATTTGATCACATTGTTTACAACAGTAGGAGACTTTGAAAACAATCGAAATTCAACCCTTTGCACTAATTAGCGCTACCAACCAAAAAGAACGCATCGCGTTTCTCAATGAGTGATATTCTCTTCGGTCTGTCCTTTGTTGCCCTCTTGTTTTCCAATGCGAAGTTTGATCTTGCTAGTTTTTGTGCCTTTCACTGATTGATGAGTGTCAGACCACTTTTCAGGCGCCTTCCAAGCGCAAAAGTTGACCGCCACTTTCCAAATATTTATTACCTCCAGTGATTTTTATCTCAAAAGTAACATTTCTCATTTGCATTGAAGTAGTAAGTGTGAAAAGTTACGGTGGTATTGAAAGGTTATAGCTTTCTCTTAATGGTACATAATTATTTGTATTCCACGTACAATTGTAAGAATGTTTAAAGCACCAAATTAATATATTGTTGTCTTGGAATATTATATTCGCAAAATATACATAAATTATATTATTTTATTTCCGATATTATTACTCACTTTGGTATTCATCCTATCATTTGTTTCCCCTCCAGTACTGTTGCTTAGTAAGTTACAACATGTTTTGTAAATGTATACTTCAAAAGATTTCTATTTGTGTTATTCGGCATCCTAAAAATGTTTAAATCATTCCCTGTGTATAAAGAATATGTCGTTCCCTTCATTTCAAAATGTCAAAATGATAATTTTTCATTCCAATGTTTTATTTTCCCCTCGTAAAAGCACACTTTATTCCCCTTTTACTTCAGACATTTGCTCTCCCACCCCCAGCATACATTCGCATCTACACATATATAATACATCAAAGAGCTTCAGTGTCGTTTAGTGGTTTGTATGAATTTTATATTTTATAAAAGGTCTTTCCTTTTAAAACTGTTTCACAAAGAGACTCTTTGAATTACAGACGACCGGTAGATGAAGTGAGGGTAAAATTAGCAAGGCGTCTTCATCCGTACCCTCGCTTTTCTCATCTTAGGCCTTAATGAATTGAATTATTAGGCTTTGGCGAAGTTGTAATCAACACATACTACAACCTTTTGCATACCATTCTAGTGGGAAACAACTCATGCCTTAAATGCAACAATTTACATAAATAATAATTTATAACGTAAAGTTTATGACCTGCTCGCAGTTTAACTATTGTTATTATAAGTGCACACTTCTGTCTTAAAGTTGTAACCAGGATTTCCTATTTATTATATTCTCGAAGATGATACTATATATTTAGTTCTTACTGTAAACAGATTTTTGCCATTTTACTTAGATCAAACCATTGTAGGTAAAAATGTGAAAACGTATTGTGTGTGGCCAGTGAGAGGGGATGAATTCAAGAGTTTTTAAAAACGCTAATAGTTCAAATTTTAACTTTTTTCTTTAAAGTATATGATAGTCCAATTTCAGTCTCTGCTATGAACATTAAATGGGTGAATAATGTATATCCTGGCTAAATTCCCTTTGCGAAATTTATATTTTTAAATGTTTATAGACTTTCTTGGCACAAAACATTTCATTCTAAGTAGATGAGTACTCAATATTTACAAGCACTTCACGCATTTTAAGATTTCATTTTTCCTTTCATCGTCCATACCCGTAGTTGACTACAAAAACACGTTTGTAAAAGAAGAATACTCTTGGATTTTAAAAAAATGTAAAAACTTCATTCTCGACTCACACCAGACCGCTGTCACATAAAGACAAAATTTTCTCGACAAGCACGCGCGTAGTTTCCAACCCACCGAGGCCATATAGTACACCGAGGCCACATAGTACAAATACCGGCCCTTGAGTTAGGAGGGTCCCCATTTATTTCTCGAGGACAGTGACAAGTATAAATTTTATATTTTTATCCCCCATCGTGTCTGAAGAAGAATCGCGGCAGTGTAGAAGAAAGGCCGCATTCTCGACTCGGAGCAGCGGAAGTGGTCCGGAACGTTCGCCTGTTGGGACGCGGCGCGGCGCGGTGTCCGTGGATGAAAGATGAGACGTTCCTCAGCCCCTGTGCGCTGGGCAAAACGCTCAACCGGTGTGCTGTGCGGGTAGCCGACCTGCGCGGCGACAGGCGCTGCGTCCGAAGCCTCTGGGAGTCTTCTCACGGAACGGCACCCGCTTTGACCCGCTTTGTGGCGAAACTCCCCGGCCTTCGCATTTCCATTTAGATGTGATCCCTTTTAAACGCCTCATGCTAATGAGATGCGTGCGGCTTTCGTGTTCGCTTTGCCACTGGTTCTTCGCCTCGACAAATATTCCCGGTTCGCGAATGTAATCTTATCGTCTCTTTACAAATAGCGTCCGTTGGAATCGGAGATCTGTTCCATTTCATTTTGAGTGCTCTGATGTTTTACTTGTACGACATTTTTTCGTATACGTAACGTGTTCTAAACGCTGAATGAGTTACGTTCAATAAATTATGTGAACAAATTTTGTATAGTGATTTTTTTATTGCTAACTAATCATTCAGGAATATTTCATTATATTTAAAATTGCGTACATTTATTGTGGATGAATTGAGATTTCATTATACATTGATAGCAGTACTAAAAGTTATTTTATGTGCATATATTTAATTACATAAATCCATTTCCAACCAATAACTTATAATATCATTGATATTTAAGGAAACAAATAGAAAATATATAAACACGAGAAACGTTAAGAGAGATTTGTGACTATTATAACCTGAAAAATAATTAACATAATTGTCACATGAGGTTTGGTAATGCGTAAATAATACAGGGATGGTTTCATTAATGTAAGGAATGTTTAATGTGGGTGCAAGTATATTTACTATGTACTTGATATGAATTCATTCTAATGAACGTAACAGACTCCAAGTTTATGTTATGTATAGTATCATCTGTAATAAATAATTTAAAAAATCGTACGAACGAAATACATTTTTCTTAAGCAATGTGATTCGTTTATGCATAAATTGTAGATATGAGCATCAAAAAAATTCGGTATTTATGCTGTTTTAGAAAGAATTATGTAATAGTTAACAATCAGTAAAATATAAATCATGATACCAAACGACTTACTCAAGCGGAATGAAATAAGTTTCAATCTTTTTCCAAGAGACCCAACAATGTTCCGCAGTCCGACCTGCACGCGTGTCATCATTAATTTTGAAATGCTTATTGTTCGACCGATATTTTCTTGTAACGGGAATTACTTCTGTGAAATATATAAAAAATCATTCAAAAATAATGTTAGCAGTAGCTTGTTAAACAACACCGAATATTTTGAGATCCTTATGATTAACCTTTATCTATTATTTCACAGAGCAAATATTCAAAGTAGTTGTTTCGATTAATTAACTGATTGATCCGGCGTAATGAGAAGTTAGCATTCACGGACTCTGAATGTTGAATGAACGCGAGCACTCTCTGGAAATCAAGGTTTGAAGCGCTTAAATAAACGAAATGAAGTGCAACTAATCGAACAAGGGAAGGAGCACGCGAGAGTCACCGCATCTCAGCGAGTAATAATGAATAAAAAAGACGCCGAAAATCCGCATAGTGTAATTTTAAGTGATTGTCGAGTAAACATTTCAACTCAATTAAACAGCCCTGTTCCCATGTCAAGATATCGTAGGATATCTAAGAGAATCGTGTCGTAATTCTTCACAAATACTGTCCTTCGATCCTTATATGGAAGTGGTGTGGCAAGAATTATTGCCATCGGACGTTCTTGGAGGACCATATGGATTCGAAGTTTATTGAACAAGAGGTGGAGTAGGCATGGGAGATTGTGATAAGAAACAAAAAATCTATTTTCGGTTTGGTGTTGTATAAAGTTATTAAACACCAATTGATTTAATTGTTTAGAACGATCATCTTATTGTTTGGGACAGTAACAAAACTACATTCTTTAAGCAACGTACTGTTCTTGTCTGTAATAAAACAACTGTTCAACCCGTTGGATCACTGGGGCCACTGTAAAACTCATAAAATTACCTATGTAAATCAATTTTCAGACAATGATCGTATAGCTTAATGGAGCAGTCAGTTCTATACTTTTCTTTATTAACTAAACGATAATCTCATTTTCTTGAAGATATTACATTTTTTAATGTAAGATGTCAGAAAACAGGGAAAATTCAATTTTCTCATCGTACCAAAAAACTTCATACAAACACAGGCTCTATCCTTATCCTCACTCCTATTATCAATAAGCAAATGTATTAAATATTCATAAAGAGGTTATGATTCCAGGTATGAATCTTCTCTTAGTAAACGAGAGAATAACTGATTCCTGGCCCGACAACTATTTAGAGCCTCAGACCCATAAATGCAGTGGATATTATATCCCGAAAGGTTGCTGCTTTTGTTCCCCACTGGAACGCGACATCCGGTGCCGACGACTTTCATATCACCATGCGAGATTTCTGACCTCACGACATCTTCCCAAGCAAAGTACCGCCAGCCGGACCAAGCTCTAAGCTCCCGGCTGGTCTTCCGGCATGTGAAGCAGTATACTACATAAAAGAGTGTGTGTGTGTGTGTGTGTGTATGTGTATGTGTGTGTGTGTGTGTGTGTGTGTGTGTGTGTGTGTGTGTGTAAAGAGAGAGGAGGGAACAAGGATGTCAAAAGAATGATCGCTCGCAATCTGTGGCTCGTTTTTAAACTTCTCCGACATTTGTCTGTTATTGATCGGACAGCGCACAAAAAAACTACCGACCAGAGCTGCCGTCTGCTAGAATTCTCCTCCCACTGCGGCTGATTTTTGACCTAGCCAGGGTCAAAAATACGCTCTCCCCTGCCGGAACTCGGGCTCTATGATCTCCCGATCAACCACATTGTGCCAATCCGTACGAGGGGCATTCAATAATTAAAGAGACAAATTGGTCTGGAGCAATAAGGTTTTATTTTTGCTAACGGGACTTTTCCTACTTTTGAATATAATTCTCACCAACATTTAAGCATTTGTCTCAGAGGGTTACAGGGTTTTTTGTATCAGCTGCAAAGAACTTTTAATCTTCGTGTTTGAACCAATTTCCCTCAAATGTTATGACATCCTGGAACTTCTTCCCACGTAATGCCTCCGTCAGTGGACAAAACAAGTGGAAATCCCTTGGTGATAAATTCGAGTTGTAAGGGGGATGAGACAGTACCTCTCAATTCCTTTTGTCGATGGTTTCACGTGTTTGTTGAGCAATATGTGGACGTGCGTTGAGTTCCACGACGTCTCTCTCTCATGGCTGACTTCATCTTGTTCAAAAGCTTATCTCAGTAATATTGGCTGTTTATTGCACGCTGTTCTTTAAGTTAATCACAAAAAACGCACCTACAGCGTCCCAGAACACCGTCAACTGGACTTTTCCTGCTGAAGCAGTCAGAACGATTTTCCTCAGTCACTGAGTCTCGACCACTTTTGAACTCTTCTACCCACTTGTAAAAATTCCTGCGGTTCACGCAACTTTCATCATAAACTTCAGTCATTCTAGACTCATATTAGTTGGATTTTCAACTACAGTAAGTTAAAAAGGAATCGCAGAACGTTGTTCAACCAATGTGAAATTTTCAAGTGGACTCACGATCGTTCAACCTAATTTTGAGGTAATAAACACAACAATTATGATCTCAACAATTATGGTCTGGGCTCGTCCCAGTGATGCCAACTTTAAGCCCTAAACCTGTCTTACCAAGTGATTTTTCTCCAGACCAATTTGTCTAATTGTTGAATAATCTACGTACTTCTTGCTGAGTTTTTTTTTTTTTTTTGCTCGCGGTTTGCTGCCTTCCGGTCGGTGGCGATTGTGCGGGCGTATGTGGTACGTGTTAATTCCTTCAAAGGGGAAGACATTCTCTGATGAGACGTGGTAGCATTTGTTTTTCATTCAAACTATTTGGAGGAGTGTGTTGGTGCGGAAGCAGGAATATTGTATTGCCAATATTTGCAACTGGACAATACCGCCATGGTAACTCAACTTGTTGTTAGTCATATAAGACCATGAAGGGCAGAAGGGAAGCTACGTGCAGTAGCTAGCTCCCGTTTTATTCACCACAGCATAATTTCTGAATGAATTATAAACGCATGTCTGTAACGGAACATATTGACTCAACAAAAAGAATTAAAAAACTTGATGGATAGTGTACTTCAATTTAAGTGGCATTAGTTCATTATTTAAACAAGCAGTATCTCAATGATTGAGTAATCAATTTAATAAATTTGATTTATTCAAGGAGGTAAATTAACTTGTTAGTTATTTATTGCTTGTGTTTTAAAAAATTATCAAATTGTCAAATTATTGATCTCTCTCAATTTATCAAATAAACTAAATTTGTTACTGAATGTCATTCTAATAAGTCATTATTAATATCAGTAATTTGTAAGAATTTGCTGAAGTGTGTCTTGTAGGCAAAAAATTCAATAGTGAAATTCCCTATTTTGTGAATTTAACACAAACAGTTGGTAAATAAATCACATTAAGAAATTTTGAGAATATATAAATAGGGTTGTCCAAAATCTAAAAATCGAGATTGTCTCTTGTGATAATTTACATTTTTCAATCAAAATAAAAACTTATATCTTATTAAAAACTTAGACATTTTGAAAAGGATAGGAGCACAATTTTAACAGTAGGGTGTGGTAATAGGAGTGAATGCAATTAGTTTATAATGTTAAGCTTTATTTCATGAGAACATGTTTTAAAAATGAGCGACGTTAGGAGCGAATTTTCAAATTTGTACGTATGCAATAAAGCAACATTATAAACGAGTTACACTATTTTTGTGTATAACAGCATTATCATTTTTTAAGAGAATCAAACTTAATTAAACAATTTCCTTGTGAGGTCTCGGGTATTTGACATTGTACGAGAAAACTGTGGTCGGCTGTTCCATTTACCGCTACCACCCCAATATTCTCTCGTTCCGATTGACTAAATGTGTGATGATGCACTCATTCGTACCGTAAAATCTAATACGTCCTCATTTGTGTCGTAAAATGATCTTTAATGAACAATTTTTTGCACGAGAAAAGGTCGTTTATAATAGTAGTACAGAAAAAGGTTTTTGCAATTAGTTTATAATGTTAAGCTTTATTGCATGAGTACATATTTTGTAAACGAGTGACGTCAGAAGTAAGTTTATAAATTTGTACGAATTCAATAAATCAACACCGTAAACGAGTTGCATAACCAATTTTTTTATAACAACATTATAAATTTACAAGAGAATCCAACTTAATTTTAGGAAACAACTTTATTGTGACGTCAAAGGTATTTGACACCTTTGCGAGAAAACGGTGGTCGGCGGTTTCATTTTCCGCTACCTCGCGATTCTCTAGGATGAATGTATGATATAATTATTCGTGTCACAGTCGGCAGATTCGTCATAACCTGTGCCGTACGACGCCGTATTATGAATGATTTCTTGTAACGAAAAGTGTCGTTTATAATGCTGGAATACAAAAAACCTAATATATCGTACCACTCGTGGTAGTGTAAAACAGTACGTACCCATGACGTGGCAGGTGGCGGGCGTCGCTGTGCTGGAGACGACGGGTGTGGGCGTGGGCACCTCGGGGGCGGCGGTGGCGGCGGCTGCGGCTGCGGCGCTGGCGTTCGCTGTAACACGCGCGCGCCACGCCCATTTATCTTACTGGGCGCTCCTCGGATGAGGGGCCATCCGTCCCATGGTGATTGTTTTGTTTTTCGCGGCAGTCACGAGTTTTCATGTTTGATTGATTAGTGATTCCGGGAGCGTCATCTTCTAAGGTTACTAGTCCCGTAAGTGTAGTACATTTTTATCGTGGCAGGTACTAACCCGTCGGCTTGCACGGTTGCCTCAACTAGGTACCGGGAGCGGTGGCTCTGTGCATCAACTAATGTCACTGCAGCGCGTCTGACCGGGAGGTCCTAGGTCCGAGTCCTGACGGCGGCAGGATTTTCGACACTGGCTTTTCAGCTAGGTCGGATTTAGTCCTTGTGTGGAAAAGAATTCTAGCGACCAACTGCTCTGATTGGTAGTTTTCCGTGATTTCTCCGATCAGCACCAGGCGATTGCCGGAACAGTACCCTAACAAACGGGCCATGGACCGCGTGGCATCTGTCCTTCCTCTTCCTTGTCCTATCCTTACCACTTTCACACACACATAGTGTAATATGCACTACACTACCACATATACCGGGGGACCGGTCGGGGACTTGGAACTTGTCCTGGCTGGGGCAGTGCCCTGCTGGTGGGAGATTCCTGGTTGGGGAAAACCCCGTTAGCCGACGGTAGGTCAGTGCCGGATGTGGCCATCCAGCGGGGGAAGACCACCGCCTCCTCCCCGCTACAATTCTCCTCCAAACAATGGTTGAATTCGGTCGCAAAAATCCTGCCAGCGTCGGAACTAAAGCCCTTGGACCTCCCGGCAGAATATTCAGTAACATCACTTGATGCCCTGATCCACCTAATCCGGTTTGATATTTGAACTTTTTTGAATTGCTTTGGACGGTACGTTGGGAATGATCTTTGGAAGGTACCCAGTGAACCAGAAGAAAAAGTTAATATTTTGGATGATCCCGGAATCTTTTATTCTCGAAAAAGCCTACATGATCCTGTTTCCTATTCTGAAGAGTTTCCCGAGAACAAGTTTTGCTTAAAATGGCAGATACTGTCACCACACATAACATTGTAGTTTCCTCCTGGTTCTTCTGTATTTTTTATGAATTAAATGCATTTGTTATGCCCCAATTTATCACGAATTAAACATTGATTTAATGGGTCGTCACATTTTATTCAATAAAGTTTTCTATTCTTTTTAACTATGAAATTTTGAAAGCAGTGATAGTAACCAGATTAATATTATGACGAAACCTCTCTTGAAGTTTTAGTGAGATGCTATAAGAAAAAAAGGTTTGTCAATGATACAGAATCACATCGGTAAAACCAGACTTGGACTCACAGAGTTCACTCGCGCTTCTCATTTGTCTTAGATAAATTAATTTGTTTTTTGAAAAAATAATTCTGCATAATCACGTACTTGTACATTATTACGTTAAACTCAAATACTTATATCATTTATTTCTCACAATTTTTCATATTTATCTCGTAAAAACTATGATCATCTTATCGAATGAAGTTCAAATGTAGCTCTTTAAATTTCCCATCAATGGGAAAACGTGTATAACACATGAATGCAGTACACGTTTTTCAATTGAATTCTTGAAGAAAAGTTGAAAATATACCAGTTGTCCGAAATACCAAAATAAATACCAAATTATTATTTTGACATGCTTTTGAACCCATTTAAAATATAAATACCAAGAAACAGAAATAAAATTAACAAATTTAGATTTATTCAATTTATTAATCCTAAGAGTGAAGAAGGTAAATGTGAATGAGAAAAATCGAGATGTTGAATTTGAAATTATGAGTTTCCTGTTATCAATATTCTACGTATGTGAACTGTGACATACCGATATGTCATATGAAAATAAACATTTATTTGTAGACTATATGGTGGAAAATGCATTAAGAGGTGGCTGGATGCCGAAAGTAGAAAATTTGGTATTGGGCGAAGAAGTTTAGACGATCGGAAGGTCAGCTACACTAAAATATAACGAACGCATGGATTGGCTGGGTGAGAGAAGGACGGTCAAATGTTATGAAAAAAAAAGAAGGTAGAATACGAAGTCTTCGAGGGGTGAATCATGCAGGAAGATTTCATTCTGAGCGGCATCGCGTTGCTGAACTGATCGTAGGTTCGTGAGAGGGAGCGAGTGTAGTGCAGATAGTCAGAGTCGGGTTATCAGATCGTGAAATTTTAAGGACAGTAAATGATATTGCAGATATTGCATGTGGAAGTAATATTGATGCATAAATTGGTACTTTGTCGGGAGTGGTAATCGAGTTATAGATTTCGGGACTATGTCATAGGACGTAATCAGGACTGATAATTTTGATAGTTTGAGACCAGTTTGGATAGGAGCAGAAGAGGATTTCTTGGGACTTTGGACTACGGCAAGCTCGCAAGATATTTCGACTGAGAAGTCTACGAGGGACATCAACGAAGAATAGATGAGTTAACCGCGGTATAAAACTGTAAAATTCAAAGATATCTTGATCAAAGGCCTAACATCAAAATCATTTATTAAATTCACTAAATTGTTTGCTAAATAGGTAACCATAAACTTTGTTAAATTTTGTTCTTTAGAAAAGAAAGTGATCTTTCATTTAGTCAATCCAAACAGTAATGAACTAGGAATAGAATCATTCTATTTCAGATTCCCAGCAGCGCTGTATAGTCTGCTGATCCTATAATCCATTATAAAGGTAATCAGGATTATAATATATCGTGACCCATTGACCCAGCAAGCCGGACGCTAAGATCTTTGCCAGAAATTAATGTAAAGAAAATTTGTATATTTCAATATAAATATTTAAAATTTCCTCTTTAATTTGATATATGAATCTTTGAAGCTTGCAAAGTGTTGATTAATTTTGAAAAGAGGGAGCGTAACCATCTTCGAACAACTGATGACGTCTATATCAATTTGCAGATTACTACGTTTACTTAAAATTCCAAATGTCAAATTTCGAAGTTGGTGACACTTTTACTATTTTATGTTGTTAGTACAGTTCCCAAATGTAATCCATGCATCTGTGAGTGATTATCTACATTGGAATGTTCCTGCTTAGTGAGCATTTATTTCTCTTTGAAAGTGAAATTTGTATTTATATCATAGTTAAAGGTGTGATTTAATTACGTTTAGTGATCTATCTCCCTTTACAATATGTTTAAAAGCGTTTTACGTGTTTTTAAGAAGAGGAATGACGTGGATAAACCCAAAATTCAATTGAACAGTGAAGAAAATTTCACCAAGGTTAGTAGTTCTGAAAAAGAACGCTTGATAAAGAGAGATTGAGAGCTGCAAATACAGCACTGAAAGAAATAGAAGTAAAGGCATGTGAAAGAAGAAGAAACGTAAGAAGGAAGATTGAAGAAACTTAAGGAGAAGAAGACCCTGATGATGAAGTTACGGTGCTGGAATGCACTAGAAATTTGGATTGTTGTTTTCCGTCAGTTTTCTTTTCCAATTATATTTTTTTCTTTTTCTCAAAATCTACAGGACGGAATTGAATGAAATTTTTAAGCTCTTGAAATGTACTCTTCTCCATATTTTAACACAGGGATTTTGGAATAACTTGTGTAGATGAAGATTGATAAATAGGAATGTATACAAACATATGCAAAAAATACAAGCAATTATTTTTTTCGAAAAATCTAAAAATTATTTTAGACAACCCGTGTGTTAAATTGTGACCATAAGTCTAAATTTTCACCTCAATTTTTCAAGGTTTTTTGAATTGTGAATAGTTTCTGAGAAAAGAAAATTCGAAATACATCAAAATAACATGGAAGGATAGGGCCTTCTGAAGCCACTTAAAACATTAATTTCTCATACTGAATCAACTTTTCTGATTTAATCATGATGTGATGCGGCCTACTATGGTTCGATTCAAATGTGTTGTATTTTATGCACTGATATATTTGACATACCTGGTCTCGCACCAATAATCTGCACGCATTTAAGCTGGGCTTCCCGTGTCCGGACCCGAGGAAGCACGTCTCGTACACTGTCAGGACTCTTAAGTCGACCGCAGATCTCATTGGCTCTTTATATAATGCACTGGTTTATTGATGTTAATAAGGATTTGAATGGAACTTACATAAGAACATATTTAGATAATTGATTTGGAAGAAAAAACAACCACTGGAATTGGACTATTTGAAGCAATAATTGTTTTAATATATTTTGAAACCAATGTTTGTTTTTGAGAAAGTAATACAATTAGGCCTTCATTAGACGAGAAACAGTTTTCTTCTGCTTTTAAAGAATGAGTCTATTACGAATGTTCACTTTCGAGCTGTTTATTTGTGGTCAGACGCCGAAACGATCCAACACTCCGCCCACCAAAACGGCGACTGAGCGCGTTAGGCTTAAACTCATGATATGATAACAGATACGGATAAAAGTGTGTCTCGAAAGTGAATTGGAATTTATCGTCACAAAGTAAACTCTTATTCATAAAAAACATATTGTTGCCTCATTATTATGCCCTTTAAATCGAGGTTGGCGCTGAGAACTCTAATAGTTTGGCGTGGCTCAAGACCTCAACAGATGCCACTGTAGCGCCTCTGACAAGGAGGGTCTAGGGTTCGAGTTCCGACCGAGGCAGGAATTTGAACACTATTGGATGACTAAGTAGAATTCTGTCGGCCTGCTGGAGAAATCTATCGGCTGGTTGCTCTGTGAGTAGTTTTTCTTTGCTTCTCCGACCAAGAGCAGGTCCGAAGCAGTACCGTAACAAAGGGACCAAGAACCGTGTGCGGTTTTTACTTTTTCTTCCTTGCTATTTCTTACTTATATACACTAAAACATACATGCACTACACTACCACATATGTTGGGAAGCCAGTCGGGAGCTTAAAGACTGACTCGGCAGGAGCCGTGCCCCGCTGCTGACAGATACCTGGATGGAGAAAAACCTCGTAAGCCGTCGTGTAGATCGGTGCCAGGATATGGCCATCTGGCGGGATAGAATACCATCACATTCCGGGGTAAAACCATTCACTACATTAACCGAACTAATGATCATTACAGTTCCCCCCCCCCACCCGGAACCAGGAATTGTTAAATTAATTGAGCAAAACAACAAAATGTGGAGTGCGCCAGCATCAGTGCGTTGTGGTCCGGGCAGGCGAGCAACAAGGCAGGGCAGCGGGCGACGGGCGCTCCCGAAGAACTAAGCCGAGCGGCGCGTTCGCCCGCATGCGCGGCCTCGTGCGCAGACTGATGGTGTGCGCGCCCCTCGTGACGGCCTCCTCGTTGCCCGGCGCAGCGCCCGCCCGGATTTAGTGCGGGCGCCGCCTAATAGATGGCCGTCCCTGCGAGCCGAGGCCGACACCGACACCGTCGCCGGCGTGGAAGCCAGCGTCTTTCGCGGGGCCCCGTAATGAGAGCCCGTGTGTAGGCGGGCGGGTGTTGGAGCGTTCGGCCAATTGGGGGGGGGGGGAAGCGAGCGCCGTAGGACAGTTGGGGGGGGGGGGGGGGGTTGAAGCGTTCGAGCAAGCGATCGCTTGCGCGTTTGGGCGTTTGAGCGCTTGACCGTTTGGGCGTTCAAGCGTTTAGGGCGTTTGAGCAATTAGGCGTTTGGTTTCTTGGCCGTTCGGGAGTTTCTTTGTTTTGGGCGTTTGGGCGTTCGACGTTTGGGCGTTGGGCGTTGGGGCGTTTGAGCGTTTGAGCGTTTGAGCATTTGAGCGTTACAGCGCTAGAGCCGTTCGGGCGTTCGGGCGTTCGAGCGTTCGGGCGTTCGGGCGTTCGGGCGTTCGGGCGTTCGGGCGTTCGGGCGTTCGGGCGTTCGGGCGTTCGGGCGTTTGAGTGTTTCAGCATTTCAGCATTTCAGCGTTTGATCGTTTAAGCGTTCGGGCGGGCGTACGGACAATCGGGTTTAGGGCATTTGGCGGTTTGAATATTCGGGCGTTTGGGCGTTTGGACGTTTGGGCGGGCGGGCGTTGAGGCGTGCGGGCGTGCGAGCGGGCGTGCGTTCGCCCCAGCGCCGACCCGCAGCCTCGTGAAGGGCGACACCTCCATCACGAGCTTTGCGGCGGGACGGCGTGATTTGCGATCGCTCCTTCGCCCGTGTGAGTCAATGCGCAGCACACGGAGGGGCGGAAGTTGATACTCTTCGATCGGCCCCGCGGGGATTTTGTGGATGTCCTGCCATGCTGCTCCCGTGTATCTAGATGTCCTGCCTACCCGCCCGAATACACGGACGTCTCTCGTGACGGAGTTCCGGACGCTTAACAGCTTTCGGGGACTTCCTTCTCAGCGCGGTAGCGTGGTGTTGCGCACGTAATAGAATCAACACTGGACCAACCTTGCGCATGTTACCGTTATAGATTTTTCACCCAAGAAATCAGAATATGATAAAATGAAGCTATTTCAATCTCTTTGGAAGAGTTCTCTGACTGATCGCCGAATAACTTTGATTATTTTTAATGATGGAGTTGTTGGGTCAATTAATGCGTGAACAAGCTCTAACATAAGAAATATTAAAATGATAGAAATTCATAAACATGAATAATTACAATCCATAATATTGTCACAGCAGCAAGTAGTGGATCAAGTTAAAATAAGAATAATACGATCCGAAAATGAATTGAGGTACAAATAAGGAGCGAAACACATACCTCATAATGAAAAAAAATTAACTTCATCAACATAAATAAATAAAGAGGCACAAAATAAAACACACAATATTCTATAAATAAAATGGCATGTTACATCGCTTATTTAGGAATCACTATTATTTGAAGTCATACTAAATATTAATAGTTTTCTAGATACCCCATGCAAGAAAATATTTGGGTTTGTCATATGTTCACTTATTTGTCATGTGCTGTTTTACACTACTGTCACACTGTTCCCACGATTACGAGGTGTCGATGAAAATGTAACTCGAGCTTTTGCCTTCTCGCCGCTCTCGTTATAACCTCTCAGCTGTCATTTTCTTCTTTGTTCCCATCTCTCCACCGACCCTCTGTACTCCTCGCTCTTCTGCCTCCCCCTCGCCCGCTCTCAAAGCAGCAGCATTCGGTCACTCGAGCTTATGCATCTCTCCCCGTAGCATTCACTCATAGATGCTACTTCTCTGCATCATACTTCAACCATAGAGCAAAGAATCTCTTCATGCTTCAACCGGTCCCCTCGGCTCGCCGTGTGACGCCTTGTTGCGCCGTTTTCTGCCAATCCATCGCTCAGCTCAGTCTTTGCCTCCCGCCCTGCCTCTTCTCGTTTCTTTTCACATCTTTCCGTCCCTCCCCCTCCTCTTTCCGTCTCACCCCGGATTTTTCCCACCCCCCACTTCCCGCCCCTCCCCCTCTTAGCATCCTTCTCGTCTCCTCCCGTCCAACCCCACCTCTTCCCTTCCCTCCCCCCTGGCATCTTCCCTCCCATTTTTCAGTCTCTCCCCCACCTTGCTCTGCTCTGTCTGCCCACCTCATCCGCTTCACTTTGCCTGTTCCGTCCCTCCCACCACTCCCGCCACGCCCCCTCTTCCCGCTCTGTCCACCTACCGCAGCTCGTCCCGCTCACCTATCCACCTCTTGCCGACTCACCTCTCCCCACCCTGCCCAGCTATCCCCGATCTGCTTATCCCCGCCCACACCACTTATTCCCGCTCCTCCCATCCATCGCCGTCCCGCCCACCTATCCCCATCCCGACTACCTATTCTCGTCCCGCCCCTCCCACCTAACCTCTGCCCGCCCCACCTCACCCTCTTCGCCGCGCCCCCACAGCCCCGCGCCTCGCTCCGCTCCACGCCGCGCCGCTCCGCGCAGTCTTGGCGCGCGTGGAGGGCTTCGCGCCGCTTTGATGTCGCCGCGAGCGAGCGCTTCACGCCAAGCGGAGGCCGCTCTGGGGGCGGGGAGAGCCCCTAACCGACAGGCGGCGCTCGGGGAGCCCAAGCGGCGGCGACGGTGACGGCGACGAAGCGGCTTGCTGGCGGGCGGGCGGGCGAAAGCAGCGCGACGTATTTGGATTGGCGACACTGTTTGTTCTGGCAATGGCTTTCGCTGATGTGCATATATGACGTTGCTAATGGCGTCGAGAGCACGGCATGAGCGATGCTACTGGTGGTGGGAGTTGTTGCGAGAATCAGAACGTGCGACATCTACCTTAGCGAAGGCGGCGGTGGCGAACGGGCGATGGCGATGGTTGTGGTGGAGAGGGAGTCGGCGGGGGCGACCTCGCATTTGAATACCTCGACGAGCCTACGCCGGGGATTTCGACATGGGCGAAACAAAGCCGCGCCGCACCGCACCGCACCGCGCCGCGCAACGCCGCGCCACGCCGCTTTGACGGAGGTGCGCGATGGGCGGGGCTTTTGAGGCGGTGCGCGCAGTGGGTGCGCGGTACAAAAACGCGGCCGCTGTGGGGAGCGGGAAGCCGCAAGGGCGCTGATTTTGCTCGAATGTTGGCTTTCAGGGGACCGGCGCACGGATGAGCTGGCCATTCGCCGGCGACGGGTGAAGTTTTTGGCATGCGCGGTTGGAGCGTCCGGGGTCTGTCGTTAAGCCTGGACGACCACATTTGAACTTTGAGTAGGATTCTCTCAAATACAGGTTCGTTCGTGCCAGCGAAGCGAGAATGCGTTAGCGCTTTCCGAACTTTATGCTTTTACGTGTTGGTTGAGCTGTGGACTGTATCAAATAAAACGGCAATACAGGTTCTGACAAGTAATCACTTTTAGTACATTCTCTTCGGTTGACTTTCCTTACTTTAGAGCTCCCAACTAATGTGTGTGAACGAGGTCCTCGTTTTGATAATGAATTTTCACTTTCGCCTCTATCTCTTGCCGGTATGGTGGACGACAGTCTTTACGTCAAGTACACAAAGGCGTAAAATTAGTATGGTTTCCACTACCGCACCTCGTTCGCTGGGCATTAGCCTTTCGACTGTTGCACTTTGTGCCTCGACCGCTGCGCGCGCCACCCTCGACTTGCAGGGGGAGGGGGTTGGCCTCTTCTGTTAGCCGCCAGGTCAAGTGCCCGAGGCTCTCGACTTTTGTGGACTCCGCAGAGCTCAGTGATAAACAAGAAGTTGAGATGCACTCTCCCCATTCGGTACTGGCAGTGAATGTGCTCTCTACGTACGCTGCTGAATGTGGATTTCATGGAAGGCGAAGGGTAGAGAGAAGTCTCGTTGCTCTGTGACCAGTTACGAAAGAGACCGATAGTGTAGTGCAAGTATACTGAGCGAAGAAAAATGTGGATGACTGTACTTCACTATTTATCGACGTGAGTAAAACTATATACAATAAAACAGTGTAATAAAACCACACTACTTGACATTTTGAACATTCAGTATTCACAAATTATGCCATATGAGAAGTTATGTTAATTATTGCAAATTACTGGTTCGTTTTTACGAAAACTGGATTTTTGAGTTCTGTACGATAAGTACTATTTTCTTCTAAAAACAAACGATCCAAATCAATATTTTACTAGGTGGGTGCCAGGATAAATTTTGTTCGTTTATTCTAAAAATGCTACTTGAAATTTCGCTTTACATTACGAGCTCGATATTGTATTTTCTTGAACGGGGTTCTTTTATTCAATAATGTTGTCTGTTATTATACGAATGGTCTTATTACATTTATGATAGTTTTTACATCACGTATTGTATGTAAATTAAACGGTGGTCTACTTTGTAAGATAGGTTGCGGTGTTACATCACCAGCTTTCACGATAAGGTTGCCGGAAGCAGTTATAAGTGCCCCATATCCCACCAATCCACTCCTCTTCCGGCTTTGACACTATATTACGAGTTACATCGTCACCCTTAGAGCCAAATGTTCTAGAATATGTCGGCTTTATTCATGTTTCATGAAACTTCAAATTGTTGGAGTGGTCCCGCAAAGAAGCTGAAGTAGTGCAGTTAAATATAACAAATAATTTATTACTCGGGAATGAAGACAATAAATATTGCTCTGTTTTGATAATAATTAAATTTTTAATTTGTGGCGCTACAGAATGGCACAGATTTTCTCATATAAGTTGTTTACTTTCTTTGGTCTGGTCTAGCTATTTGGACTTGCCACATACTCTTAGAAAATGCCATCTATCATCACCCAAAGTACATTAAAATATATTCAATTTTGCGGCTTCCTAATTGCAGAACGGGAAATATTACTTTATGAATATTAAATAAGAGTAAAACCTCGTCCTAAATGGCAATTTTCGACGAAATATTGGGAGGTGTTTATAAAACATTTGCGTTTTTCGAGTTACTGTAAATGCGAAATTTGAAGCTCCTTTTCATAGCAACCTTTTGTGTTTTTGAAACATACATTGGAAATCATTTGAAGAATTTTTAATCACAGCGAAATTTTGAGCTCGTTTTCACAGAAAACTATTGAGTTTCTAAGAAACTTTACATGACATTATTTAAAGTACATCTACTCATAAATTCAATAATGAGAACAAATTGCTACTAATGTAAATATTAACGACGTGAGAGGCTAGTCAAAAAATTACATTTTTGTAATTTTTTCAAAACCAAAGGAATAAAACAAAATGACGTGTATGTTATGTCATAGTGTACATTTTGCTCTTTCCCTACGAAAAGCTTAAAGAAAAAACTTGGAGCTGTTTTCAAAAAAATATTGTTTTACTTTTTAAAATTGCACATATTGCATGCAATATTTCGCGAAAACTTTCAAAAATTTCAAAAAAATATACCTGACCTTAATTAAAGAACTATTTATGTACAACAAATTTCATTTTAAAGAAAAATCTCTATCTTCAATTTTGTCCGGGAGGCTTCATGTAAAGTACCCTCAAATATTAAATAATGTTTTTCAAAATCTCAAAGCTTCAACTACATCCAGATGGTCAGGGGTTTATTCAAAACGCGTATGTCAGTTGAAATCTCAAAATCGATTTTCCGCAGCATTACATTGCTTTTTCTAAACTACATATATTTCTCCGTATGTACGTATGTAAACGAGAAAATAAAAATATTGAATTATATTTTTAGCATTTAAAGATGTTTTTCTCAGTTTTATTCAAAATATTCAGAATGTCATAATTTTTCTATTTATAATAGAACTAATCCTAATAGAACTCGGCTTCTGTGTTTTACGAATATACTTATGATTTGTGCACATTGTGTTGGTTATCTCTCATATATGTATGGTCTGTGGCTGTGTGTTGGCGTGCAAGTATGTTGCGCGAACCCGTGTTTGGGTCTGTGGATACGCGTGGATGTGCGTGTGTGCTAATTTAACTGCGTGTCTTCTAGGAAGCACGCAACGCAAACGTGTGTGCGCGCATATGTTTACCGTAGCTGGTGCTAGTAGGCGTAATATTTGTGTGGTTGTGACAGTTCGAATATGAAATCGTGCCAATGCGTATATGTGAATACTGGAAACTTTCCGAATAACTATGGAAGAAAATTCATTTACGCAAAAACGTTGCGACCATATGCATACGTTTACGTTGCAGAAATGTACGTTTAAACAAAAAAATCACATACAATACACCCATTACAACACATTGTCAGATGACATTAAACGACTAAAATCAATACACAATTTTAAGTTCCGCGTAAAATATTTTCTGCTACATAACTCTTTGTATACGACTGGAGACTACACCAACATCAAAAAGAAAATGATTTTAACTGATATTTAATGTATTAGTTACCATTTGGACTGTACAGTTATAAAAGTCTGAATAAGTCTGTAGCAAGTATTGTACCCCAGCTTCTGGGTCAATGTCTGTCATGTCGAATAGGTTTTTCGTCCACTTTCCTCAAATTGTGGAAATGCCGATGATCCTACTGTCTCCTCGCCACATTTATCGAGATTGATGATGATGATGATGATGATGATGATGATGATGATGACAAAGTCGTAGAAAGCCGGCTCACTAAATAAATCTACTTTTACAAAGATGACTTCAATTACTTCATCCAGTTTCCCCGATCCTTTGAGCGAATACTGAAATGGCCTCCTTGTTTTGTTTCTTAATATAACTGTAACTTCATCTCTGCACGTTTTGTAGAGTTCATTGGAAAATATATTTAATCAAATTAACTCTCTTTATGTCCTCACAGCAGTGAGTCGATTCCTTCGCGAAGGGCATGGTGAGGAATAATAACCAAAGCCTGTAGCTGATTTGTTACAGTTAATGCAAATATTTTTTACTACATGGTAGTGAATATTTTATCAAATCTTGCAAAAACGCTCCTTTCCATCTGTATTAATAATTCAAATCATACGAGTTAGGGTAGGAATCCCAAAATTTGAGAAAACGTGCGCAGAATACACTTCTCAGTATTCGTCAGAAAAAAAATTAATTGCTTTTAACGTTTAATAAATAAAGAGATAAATAAATACGAGGTGAGTATTCATAAAGGTGAAAAGACAAGATCGAATTTGCAGACATGTCTGTATGAACGCAAATGTTTTTGTCTCGGCGAAGTTTTTAATTTTGAAGAATATGAATGTGTTAATTTGCGTGAAAATGTGTGCTAGTGTTAGGCTTTTGTGTCTTTCTATGTGGGTTCACTGTAGATGTTGTCTTGCGTAAATTCCCTAGTGACGAAAAGCGTTTGGCTTTTGCGTGTTTGCTCAGAGAAGTTTTGTTTAATGGTTATTGGTAAACTGGCAATGTAGTTTGGCAACATTCGTTCTGAACGCTACTGCATTTTGCGAGTGAGTCAAAGCAATGCGTTGCCTCTACGGTCGTTGCCTCATGCAATATGTGCTGAATGCAAATTTGAATGAAGGATTAATAACCTCGCAATTTTATGGTGACGTAGTGTACGATTATTTATTTTTCAGTATTGTGTGTGTTCAATTTATATGAAAATATTTTGAGTCAAATTTTAAATACATGCTGTTGTATTTTGAACAGAAAATGTCTTGCGGTAATCCGAAGTATCCGTTATTGCGGTAATCAGAATTATAAAGTAATCCGGCTTAAAGCGTTCCTAAGTTGTGGAAAGATGCTTTATATACGACTTGGATAGTTTCAGTCCCTGAAACACAAGTTGGGATATAGCAGCAAGCGTTGTAAATCCAATTTCGCATTGGGCAGTTACTTCTTTGATACTTTTAAGTCGGATTTCATTCAACGAAATAATGTAAATTGGCGCGTTGTTACCATCAAGATTCAATTCTAACGCTTTAAATAAGATGTAATTACGTCTATTTTTCATAATGTTTGAGGCCATGCGTGTTCCTGAATGCACGCACGTATTTGTTCATATCACATTCATGTGCTTGTATGCAGTAAATTCTCTTACGTAATAGCGTGTAGCGTATTAAAAAAAAACTTACTATGAAATTAACAACTTCGTACACTGACATAATGCTCATCCAATTGAACAGTGACATAACTGTAGAAAATGGAATTATACAGAAGCAATATTCTAAAGTATACTTCGAACCAACACACATAGTAATAGTTGTGGTGTCTTGTACGTTGGTCAAATGTTACTTCTTACCGAATCTTGTTACCTATAACTTTAAATAGTTTATTATAATAAACTATCTCGATCAGTTACGTAAACAGTGTTACAAAGAAAAAATAAACTATAGTATTCGCAGGTGTATTTCTAGCAAAAATAACACAATTCTACATTTACGGGATTATTCGGCTGTAAATTTTCTGCTCTTTATTTTACAGAATGGCAGAGAAGCCAGTTGTGACAATCTTCAACTGAAAACTGGAGATTTTCTTGTACTACTATCATCACCGAATAAAATGATACCTTGTTGTTCTCCTTAAATGCGATTACAAGCACTTGACATTTCCCCCAAGCAATTTCCCCCATGCTGTTAAGCACAAAATAACAATTCAGTCGATATTTCTGCAGACGCAATGTAACTAACTAACTTACTTACCTTCTTTCGCACAATTTAGCAGTTATGTCATAGCTCCATTGTACGAGCGGAACATCTGAAAATGTATGCAGTATTGAGCCTTAGATTTAAATAAATAAATAAATTTAAAAAATGAAAAATACCGCATTCTTTATTAAATATAAAAATGGTCAAATGGACTGCCATGTCGTATGAGTCTTGTGCTTCGGGTCACGCGTGCATTTTGCCAAAGACGTTGCTGAAGGCCAGGTAGCGCAGGGGCACGCCGTGCGCCAGCGGCCGCCACAGGAACACCAGCGCCCTGGGCGGCGCCGCCGCCAAGCGCGCTAGGGCCTCCAGCAGCGCGGCCTTGAATCCCTGCGCCTGCGCACGCGAGCTTTCTCAAGGCACTCGCTCAGGAAAAGGCCTTTCATTTGTACTTTCTCGTATACGTGCGTATGTACGGAGTAATATACGTAGTATAGAGAAAGTTATATAATGCTGCGGGATATGGATTTTGAGGTTTCAACGGAAATACACGTTATGGGGCCCCCTGATACAGAAAAAATGTTTTTCTTCAAAACGTCCGTCCCAGGGGCGTGCAGTGCCCGATTCATGTGGGTAAGCTCTGTAAATGGCAAAGGTGCGACGTAATGGCTGTTTGGGAAGACAAAACGAAAATTAATTCAGTTACTGTATATAAATATTTAATTATATCATATCAAAAAATGACATTATTATTATTATTATTATTATTATTATTATTATTATTATTATTATTATTATTATTATTCTGGAAGAATGCGAGTCCCCAGCATATGCGCCCTCTGAAAGGCAATTCCTGCATTGCTAAAAAACATGTCGCATCAATTAGGCGTTTTAATATGTCTCTATTTTTTTGAACTGTGTCATTATGTCGCATTACATCTGATCTCAACTGAAGATCAAGTTCAGTTTCGATGCGGACACTTCCAAAACTGGCCAGCTGAACAAGAGAACGCAAATGACTTTGTGATCGTTCGTGTTTTGCTATTGCATTTGAAAGATTGTTCAAATTATTATACCCTTCTTTGTTCCATACATTACGCTCATTGGAAAACACCAAACATGGCCAACAAAATAATTTATTAAGTTTTAGGCTACCTGTTAACCAATTAGTGTGTTCATACTTTTTAGTATTAAAATAACGGGAATATTCCCTTCCCTTTTCTTTGTGTAAACATCTGAAGTCAGGCAGTTCCGGAACAAGCCTCCCTTGTCGAATAACATCACTTTTCTCCACAAAAGTACGACAACTGAATGGAGTTTTTAAAATATCGTCAATTACACAATTATTTTCTGCCATAGCTCAATACTGTACCTCTACGTAGCACAAAAGGCAGCACACGAAAAGAACACGCACAGAAATAATACGCACACATGAAAATATCCACGAGTTCGTATTATCACTCATCAATAACACTAGACGTACTAGGCGGCGCTTACCACTGTGTCGTATGCGAACACGTTTCCAAGCTCATTTCAGGGCCGCCCTGGGAGGTGCTGTAATAGGCGGTGGGCCGGGTTGCTGCGCTTTCAGAGGGCTACATACAATCAAATGGAGCTTCCAAAAAGTCAAGAGCGCATGCGCGAACTTCCTAATGCATTTAGACGGAGAATATCGCAATGCTCGCTTCGGGCCGGGTGGCGGCGCCTACGACTTCCATCTCTTTCGTCCGACTTCTGCCTCTGTCTGCATCAGCGTTGTATGCTCGATGTAGGGCCACACTCTGTCCACGCGCCTTCGCAAGCCAGTGGACCCTTCCTTGACAGACATTTAAACTTCTAGCCGAGTTCTCATAACTGGTGGAGTCGCGATTTCACAATATAATAATTACATTTAACTGACTTTTCTCCAGGGTAAGCGCAGCATACCTAGCTTACCTGGAATGCACGCCACTGGTCCGTCCGTACCGTCTATCAGTACCGTCCCTCCGTAGCGTCCGTCCGTACCGTCCGTCCGTACCGTCCGTCCATACCGTCCGTCCATACCGTCCGTCCGGACCGTCCGTCCGTCTGTCCGTCCGTCCGTCCGTCCGTCCGTCTGCCTCTCCATCTGCCTTTCCGTCTGTCTCTCCGTCTGTCTGGTGTATGTGAACAACACTTGCGTCTAAGCTATGCCTAGGATTTTTTTACAAATTGAAAAAAAATCTGTCCATCTGGCTTGAGTCAAATCTCTGCGATTTTGAGAAACATTCATTAATTTTTGGGGGTACTTTACATTAACCATTCCGAACATTTTCAAAATTTTCTCAAAAAACGGCTCCAAATTTTTTCTTTAAATTTCTAGTAAGAATAGAATAAAATACATTTATACGAGTGGCATTGGTCCGATTTTCACAGTTAACTCTGAATTTTCGAAAATTGCGAAAGTTTGAATTTTTTCGGCATCTTCCTACAACTATAAAATTGAAGACAAGAGGTTTTTCCTTCAAAAGAAATTTGCTGCCCATAAATATTTCTTTCATTAAGGCCAAGTAGATTTTTTAAAACTTTTATTAGTTTTCGCGCAATAGTGCGTGCAATATTTGTAATTTGAAGAATGAATGGCGCAGACTTTCTCCTAGTAATTTTTTCTAATTTTCTTGGTGTGTACTCGGGTTACGGTGTTGTCCCATCCTCTTGCCAGCTGCCATCTTTCGCAGCCAAAAGTACATGTTTTTGAAATTTTTTTCGACCTTTCGGTTTTCCTATTAGTAGATCGAAATATTACTTTAAGAATATATTAGAAGAATAAAACCTCGTCCTAAAAAGGCAATTTATATTGGTAGGAAGACACTGACATAAATCCAATCTTCTACACCACGTATTCTTCAAACGACTACATCACGTGTTAGATACTTTTTTCTATTAATTCAGCAACTGCATTTATCTACGTTCTCGTTATCAGGGCTTTGAAATGGATTTTTTTCTGCCGAAAATCTGCCGTTTTT
The DNA here is from genome assembly GCA_011170035.1 of Teleogryllus occipitalis. Classification (NCBI taxonomy): domain Eukaryota; kingdom Metazoa; phylum Arthropoda; class Insecta; order Orthoptera; family Gryllidae; genus Teleogryllus; species Teleogryllus occipitalis. The sequence continues at coordinate 27,505 of BLKR01004002.1, forward strand.
TCGCGCATTACATAAATACTTTCTCTATTCTACGTGTGTTACCCTGTATATACGTATGTATACGAGAAAGTCAAAAACAATCTTCTGTCCGACCGCATCAGCTACTACTAACCTTAATCTATCAAAGAGATTTGTTTAAATTAAAATAAAATGAAAGTAAGGCTGGGTAAAAAATAGTGCACGACACATGTGGTAAAAGTGCTTTTATTTTGCTCTTAGGATTGCGCCACTCGGCCTATCGGCCTCATGTCGTAATATTCCCTACTCGCAAAATAAATTGTCACTTTTACCGTATCATAAATAAATATTTTACTAAGCCACTAGTAAAAGTTGTTACTGTTCGGGCACACAAAGGGTGTTAAAAGTGAGGCGATGGTGAAAAGTTCAGAAAGTATAGTGCGACTACAACAAAGGAAACGAAACACTCTCATCAGATCGCATCATAATTTTTTTGTATACTTGAATGAAAATTAAATGCAAATCAGAAAGGCTGTCTAAAGCAGACACATGTGGTAAAAGTGATTATATTTTGCTGAAAGGATTGTGCCACTCGGCCTGACTGCCTCTTATTCCAACCATTCCTACTCACAAGATAAAATGCCACTGTGATAGAAAAATCTCATATCTCCTGTTGGATTTCTGTATAAAACGTTCACCACTCAATATTTTCGATGTAAGTAAAGTATAAAGAATGTAAATCATTCATATAAGTATAAATGTAATGTTAGCTTTTCTGGGTATGATTCCTAATAGGAGCAACACTAGAGCAGTAGCATTCAAATAAAATCAGTTTCTCTACCTTTGTGGCGAAGAAAAGCTCAGGCAGGCGGGAGTTTGGTAGATAGGTGAAGGGAATACAACATGTTCGCTTTATGTTTCTCTACCTCAACCGGTCAACCCCCTTTTAACTCTGCTTCCGACCTTCAACGCTGTGTCGCTAAAGCTCTGAGTGGCAGCTGATGCTCTTCGAGCATGCTCGCGCCATATGCATGGGGGCGCCAATAATGTGGCATCAGTTGACTGAATCGCTCTCGTTCCACCCACGATATCGCCATTGATTGATGAGCAGTGGTGCGGAGAGAAGACGAGAATTGGTAGGGGATGTTTTCCTTAAGTCTCGAGGGAACATTTCCACCTTTAAGGACTTTTAGTATTGCATGTACGAGTATGGATTGTAATAAAGTGGGATCTATAAATTCTGTATTGAATAGTTCGCAAAAAGGGTTTTACCGTTAAAATTAGTGTTCAAACCCATGTTAAAAATAAGGAAAAATCATTTTTTTAAGAGTTACGGTACTTTTGGATAGGTAATATAGCTTGTAAAAAAGCAATAATTTCTAAAGAGCTTTACCATGTTATTGCACACCCCAAAAGCCGTATTTACGTGAATTTAATTCGCCATCGAGTCTAATGCGCACCCCAGATTTGAAACTTAAAATAACGAAAAAGGGTTTTGTGTAGCAATGGAAGTATAATAGATATGGTATTTTATTTAAATTTATGTAATACAACATTGGATTTATCGTATACATAATTAGAATTCCGCTTTACTACTATTTTACTGTCAATTGATTTACGCTTTAATGAAGCTTCATAAGACGTTCTTCTGTATTTGCTGTCTATATTGTAACAAAAAATATCAATAATAAGCCAATGATAAATGAAACGAAGTTGAATTTGAAATCTTCAACAATCCATTGTGATGTAATAAACGAAAAAAAGAATTACTTTACTTATTTTCTACGTCACATATTTGCGTTCGAATCTAATACGCCATCGAATCTAACATGTACCACGATTTTGAATACTACATTTGGCAAAAAATGCGCATTAGATTCGCATAAATACGGTAGCAGATAGCTATAGCAAACAAATAAGATGTTTTGCTAAAATAATTACTGATACAAACAAATGATTGGTGGTTGAAATTAAGAGAACGACAGATGAAGAAAATATGAGAAGAAATTTACACAAAATATTGACAAGAGTGTTTTGAAATTTTCCACTCATTTAAAAGGTGTATACTGGTGTGATAGCTCATGATAAGAAAAAAGAGTTGCTGAAGAAATGAGTATTTATAATTTCAAAACTACATTTGTGTTTACGTAATGGGTGCATAGATAAATAATAACATGTGAACTAGTTGGACCCATGCAAACATTCTGTACCAGTGTAGGAGTCTCGGAGCATCAATTGATGCTACTGCAGTGTCTCTACCCGGGAGATCCTAGGGTTCGAGTCCTCATAGAGGCAGGTATTTGGACGCTAACTACAGAACTAAGTCGAATTCAGTCGCTCTCTGGAGGAGAATTCTAGTGGCCGGCTGCTCTGATTGGTTGTTTTCCGTGGTTTCTCCCATCAACACCAGGCGAATTCCGGAGCAGCACCCTAACAAACGGGCCACGGACCGCGCGCAATCTTTCCTTTCTCTTCCTAGTCCAAACATCTTCTCTTACGTACACACACTTTCACTCATACCCACTACACTACCACCATGTTGGGAGACCCGTCCGGAGCTTAGACTTTGTGCCGGCTGGGCAGTTCCACGCTGGTAGGAGATACCTGTTTGGGAAAATGCCCGCTAGCTGATGTTGGTCGGCGCCGGATCTCGGCAGCTAGACAATCACCGCCAACTCTCGCGATAGAAAAAAAATTACGGAACTAACTCTCACGGCACATTACACTTACGGGGACTAATGACCCGAGCAGTTGACGCGCCCGGAATCATAATCAACCCACCGGTGTGAGATGCTGCGTGAGAATGCCCTTGGCCTTGCGCTGGTAGTTGCCGCGCCGCCGCTGTTCCGTCGCTCCCACCAGCCACGCGCTCCAATAAATCTGCAACACAGGACGTTCTTTCTCTTCCGGTATTTGATTTCTCGCCCTTCCTTCGAAGTAAATTCGTAAGAAGAGAAAGTTGCGCCGGAAAAGGGCGTATTTTGGGAAGACTCTTGTCGGGCCGTGGTAACGAAAAAATGGATAAATTCTGTTGCTAAATGTAGAAAAAAAAGTCCTCTAACAGGTGGTGTAGACAGAATCCACATTTTGTGTGTCCTTGATACCAAAAAATCGATTGACGGCAAAACGTCTGTCTATCCGTCTGTCTATCCGTCTGTCTATCCGTCTGTCTATCCGTCTGTCTATCCGTCTGTCTATCCGTCTGTCTATCCGTCTGTCTATCCGTCTGTCTAGCCGTCTGTCTATCCGTCTGTCTAGCCGTCTGTCTATCCGTCTGTCTATCCGTCTGTCTAGCCGTCTGTCTATCCGTCTGTCTATCCGTCTGTCTATCCGTCTGTCTATCCTGTCTCCGTCTGTCTATCCGTCTGTCTATCCGTCTGTCTATCCGTCTGTCTATCCGTCTGTCTAGCCGTCTGTCTAGCCGTCTGTCTAGCCGTCTGTCTAGCCGTCTGTCTATCCGTCTGTCTGTCCGTCTGTCTGTCCGTCTGTCTGTCCGTCTGTCTGTCCGTCTGTCTGTCCGTGTCTGTCTGTCTATTCGTGGTCAACGCTAGCGCCTAAACTGTTCAGTCGATATTGTTAAGGACGCGGAGGAACAGAAAACGTGTATGGGCTCTAATTCTGTCACAGCTTGAAAAAAAGTTTTGAGTGTGAAAATTATTTTATTACATTTTATACTAATTATTGTTAACTCTTACGTAGCGTTTTAGTAATGAATTCTCCATAATAGAACACTTTTTAAAAGTGTGAAACTTGCAAGGCCACAGCCAGCGATAACTTTAAGCACTTTAATTTCAAAACTTAATATTTTCGAGTTTTGTTAATATTGCAGTTTACGAACGAAGCATTGATTTTGTGAATCCAGCGAACGCACATACAGCGAAGTAGAAAAAGAAACATGTAAAGTTTGTCAGCCCAATAGAAAAACTTTTAATTTTTCTTGTATTACGTTTTTTGTATGTGCAATTACTTGTTTCGTAAATACGAGACTGTTAAGTAGGAAACATTCAATTATGAACACGGTAGATACAATACTAAAAAACAATTTGTATTGTTCCCCCTTTTCGTTCGAATTACATTGTGATTGGTGCTGAGACATTGAGTTTGTAAACTATTTTTGTTGTTTGATAAAAAGTTGACCCAGCTATGAATGTAGTTTCTGTTAACTATTGTTACTTGTTGTGCAATCTTACTTTGTGAGTAATGTATGTTATAAGGTTAGAAATGTACATACAATATGTGATTGTTAAGTTAAGAACTGAAGATGGAGTAAGAAATAGTATTTAATTGATGATGAAATATTAAAACAAAGAACTAACATATTGTAGAAAAATAAATTATAAACCTTTTAAAATATTTCTCGCAGCTTTTGAAAGTTAAGTTAAGATTAAAGTCTGGATGTATAAGTTAGAAAAAAAATCTTGCCAACAAAAAACTCTTCTGTGGACTTCATATATTCGTCCTTGATTGTCCTTGAACCTTGGGAAACGGTTTATTAAGGGATATATTTTGCTTGCCCTACATTATGAATATCATATAATTTACAATATTCCAAAATCACGTACATTTCCAGGGAAATTTCAGTTGAGTTTTGTGAACAAATTGTTTGGTACTTACTGGGAGTCCGACGGCTTCAGAATAATCACCTGTGCCATTTAATGCCATCCTGTGAACATTTAATGCCAAGTGAATAATATTTGCTTCGTATAATTGCATTTTACTATAAAATTCAGTATATTATGCAATAAACTATGCTTTGTTTAGTGATTGAAATTGTATTTGAGTTAGACTTACAAATTTACCTCTGTGTAAGTAAAATTATAACGTCATGGTTCTATAAATAAATTGTTCTTTCGAGTAAATATGTATCATTTCAGCACTATTAACGTGTGCATATAAAATACTTATAAATTGTTATTTTAAATTTGGATGCCACGTTTGGTTTTCTTCAGGAGTAAAGCTGAACGAAACTGTAGTTTTCCATTCTTTCCTATAGAGACATTAACACTATACACATTGCACACATCATACTGTTTGTTTCACCTCAGATTGTTAGAGAGAATTTAATTTAAGTAGATCTTTAAATTCAATGAAAATGAAATCATGCCGCAAATCTTGAATGCACTTGAAGTTCATTTTGGCTGCAGTTAGTGATCATTACATTCTTGGAGTTTGATTTTTTCATTATTTCACATTTTCTTAATATTTTCAGTCAGTACTCATTTGTTCGTTCTATTCAATTATTCACATTCATTTTATTTTGGAGCAAATTAAGACAACCGTTTCTGTCGTTAGTTGAATTGAATCGATTATCGAATACTGAAATAATAATGTTCTAAATATACATGTAATTAAGGTATATAGATTCTTAAAAAATTCATTAAAAAAATTTGGGAACTGATCCATTTGGTATACAAATTAGTCTCATGTTCTTTTCTATATCTTTACCTTCAATTTTAAAATGACTGCTTTTGGAAATAGGTTTTTAGGTTGTCTTTACGGAATTCTCTAATGCCGGAGACTAAATAGTAACGCTAATTCTATGATATGATATCCACAGTAACAAGATATTGTTTGAATAGTCCTATTATTTCGCGCAACAGGATGTGGCAAATATCTCCAGTTTCTACTTTCTCTCCATTCTAGGTACTAACGTAGTAAAGAGAATGTGTTGTAATACTGCAATGGAAAGTAAATATTTTTCGTCAGAGAAATTCATATTGTAAAACCCTGGTAACGAAAAAGGGGATAAATTCTGTCCTGTACGCAGTAAAATACTTCCTCTAAGAAGTTGTGTTGTCGAAATCCACGTATTATGGGTCCTTGATATCAAAAAATTAGTTGACGTCAAAACGTTTGATGTCCGTTCCTCTGACGATTCCCTTCAAAATTGATATTCCCCGAACGATTTCATCGAAATGGAAGTTCTGTGATTTTGAAACATATTTTGATTTATGGGGGTTCTTAATAAAGCCCCAACGTCATTATCAAAATTTCCTTAAAAGTGCTTCAAATTTGACCAATACTGCCTCAAAATAAAATGTCGCAGAACTTACTTTAAATGAACTTTTCTGAATTTTCAAAAATTCCAAACGTTTGAAAGTTTTTTGACATTTTCCTAAAACGTAATACTGAAAATAGACATTATTGTGTAAGAAAATATGCTTCAAAAGTAGGTTTTTAAAAATCACATTTGGCGAAAAAATTAGTAGTTTTTTCGTAATTTTGCGTGGTTTTAGACAATTTACACAAAAATATTTTCAAAAGAAGTATCCAAAATTTTTATTCATTTTTTTCCGAAAGAGTAAAGAACGCTTGAAAATGGCACAAATTCTTTTTCTTTGAACTCTATGAATTTTCCAAAATTAAAAAAAGTTACATATGCGAGATAGTACATTGTGTATCTATTGTGTCACGACCAGTTTATTCGAGGCTATATTCTCAAAATGGTCTTTTCATCAGCATCTTAATGCATATTTTACGAGCCAAATATTGTACCCTTATTTTAGTCATGGTAAATATTTATTAGAGTGTATATAATTTTGATAATTTTGCAATTAAAATAAGCGACATACTTTGAAAAGGAGGTTTACATTTGTCACAATGTGGTCGGAGAAATATTTAGTGATCAATACTACCTACACGACAGGTCGTTAGTGAAGGTTTACAAGAAATTATAATTTGTTTATCTTTAAATGTATTGGACGGTGAGTGCCAGGAATTAAAAGGAAATTGTTTTGTCATTTATCCTTTTTTTTGAAATAATTTATTTACTACTTGCTCAACAAAATGTGTGTTTCAAGAATTTTTCATGTATTACTTCATAATATCACTCATCCAGAACTCGAATCAAATTGCTATATTTCTTTATAACAATTTAGTAAGAACTATGTTATCTTATACATACAAACATCTGTAATAAATATATCGATTTGATGTCTTTAATAATTTTCTTTAAAAATAGTGGTGCTACAGAATGAAACAGAATTTGTCTGACTAGTTAGATTGATAATCTTTTTTAGTCTGTCCGTCCGTCTCTTTTCGATTTTCGATAATCGGACAGATAGTCGGACGGATGGACTGACGGATGGACTGACGGATGGACTGACGGATGGACTGACGGATGGACTGACGGATGGACTGACGGATGGACTGACGGATGGACTGACGGATGAACTGACGGATGGACTGACGGATGGACTGACGGATGGACGGATAGACGCTTTACTGTAATCCAATTTTTCGGTATCAAGGATCCGCAAAATGTGGATTCTATCTGCACATGTTAGAGAAAGTAATTTATTTCGTACAGGATCAAGAATTGTCTACTTTTTCGGTAATAAGGATTTACCTATCAGACTTTTTCTGTAAAAAAAATCGCTGTTTATGCTGCAGATTTACATAATTGTCTCTACACTACCCATGCAGTGAGAGAAAAAGTAAACATTTTGAGTCGTTTTTGAGAAATTCTTGTTTTTAATACTTTTTTAAGTATTGCTTATATTCATTCCAAATTGCACGAAAACTACTAATATTTTTTACACCAATGCCCATGACCTTTATTAAAGAAGTGATTGTAAACAAAGTTTATTTGAAGAAAATGTTAATCTTCGTTATGTAGTTGTAGGAAGACGTCGATCAAATTTTAAACTTTGGAACTTTTTGAAATTACTCTGGTAACTATGAAAATCAGACATACGCCATTTTTATAAGTATATTTAACTCTATTATTATAAGAAACATAAAGAAACTATCAGTGGTACATAATGGCACAGTCTTTTTCGTATTAGTTACTATTTAATTTCTTTAGTCTATCTAGTTTTTCGGTTTTGCTCACTCTCTTACCGGGTGCTAACTATTGGCACTTAATAGTTTTCTCATTTTCTCTATTTTTCAGTCCATTAATTGTAGAATTTTTATTTATTTATTTTTTATTTATTTATTTTACGTCAAAAAACAGTTAAAAACTGCGTATGACGTGCTATGGGGAAAAGTGAATTGTGTGCACATTTTCAAAATTCTGTGATCCCTACACTAAGTCATATACTACTTAAATTTTGAATTTTTGAAAGGGAGAAAAAAAACAAAAAACTCCCATGTAATAAAATCTATTTTCAAGGATAAACAAGCAATAAATTTTGAATTTTGAAAGCGAGAAAAAAAAACTCCCATGTAAAAAAATATATTTTCAAGGGTAAATAAGCAATAAATTTTGGATTTTGCAAGGGAGAAAAAAACAACAAAAAAAACTCCCATGTAATAAAATCTATTTTCAAGGATAAATAAGCAATAAATTTTGGCTCTTATTACTTCCTGCCGCGACAACATGGAAACGATAATTTGAATAATTGTATTTCCCACTGAATTCTAGAAGACGTGCACAGAAATTAAATTATGACTTTGAGAATTTAACAAAAGAGTAAAACATGGTTCCTTATGGTCATTTTCATTGAAAAATTTTGAGCCGGTTTTGAGAAAATGTCGTTTGATTGTTTCTAAATATGCATATTTTTTGTATTTTGTGTAATTTTTAAAACATCAACAGAGTATATCGCAATGGCCTTTATATCATGATATTCATTACATTGGGCAATGACCGTACACAAATGTTAAAGAAAAACTGACGCCGTTTTTAATAGAATATCGTTTGAACGTTTGTAAAAATGCACAAATTTGACCTCTTTTTCATAAAAAAAATCATTTTGACTTAAACAGAAAATATTGAAAGTTGTGACGTTGGTATTACGAGATGTAATTTAGACGGTAGAAAAGTATCACCTGTTTATGCCTTTAGAAAATAAATACGTTTGCTTAAATATTAACTTAATGTAATTTCATTAAGTATTTGTTGAATCTTACCTTCAGATGAGTCCGTCACCGCTCACAGTGTGCGTGGATTCCTTTTGATGCTCTCTGTGCCAAATTTTCACTTCATCGCCCACCTTTAATTGACTTCACGAGACAGCTAAAACACAGCCGCACTCGTAAATTCCTTTCTCTTTAATGTTTACTCTACCTCCGGCCTCGACATGGATTTTCTCACTATTCCCTGCTCTCTGAGTAAGAGACCCGTTCTTATTAGCGGCCATTTTGTGCACACGCACGGCGTCAGAATACGGGATCAACCTAGAAGATTTCTCCATGAGCCTTCTGGAAAGAGCTGGAAGGCCTGAAAATAAATTAGCCCTCGGCGCAAGATGATCCCTGCGAGGACCCGCAGAGAGGGAAATGATCTCTCAATTTCCGTCGCATTATGGGAACAGCATGGGGCGAGGATCACGCGCTTGCAGCGCGCCATCTGGTGGCGGAAGACACGAGTCAAAGCACGTCGGCGCGGTGTTCCGCAGGGATGGAAAGACGTTTCGATGCTGGACTTTTGCAAACCCCGCAATAATTATTTCAATTACTTGTGAAGTCGTGTAAAGTTGAAATAAACAACCCACTAAAAAAAGTTGCTAAAACAGTCGACCCAAGTGGAAAAGATACACACTGGCGGAGGTGGCTCAAGGTATCAACTGATGTTATTGCAGTACCTCTGACAAGGAGGGCCTAGAGTTTGAGTCCCGATGGTGGCAGGATTTTCAGCACTAGCCAGATAGCTAGGTCGAGTTTTGTCACTGACTGGAGGAGAATTCTAGCGGCCGGTGCTCTGATCGGTAGTTTTATGTGGCTTGTACGATCAATATCAGGCGAATTCTGGAGCAGTATTCTATCAAACGGGACACGGATTGCAAGCGATCTTTCCTTCCCTTTCCATGTTCTATCCTCACCACTTACACACATACTTACATGCACTACAATACCATACATGCTGCGAGACCGATCGGAAGCGTAGAGGTTGTCCCGGATGGAGTGGGGCCCCGCTGGTGGGAGATACGTGGGTGGAGAAATCTTCGATAGCTGACGGTAGGCTGGCACTGGATCTCGTCATCCAGTGGGAATGATCACCGCCATATCCCAAGGAAAAAACATGCACTACGCTTACGAGGCTGATAACCTTAGCAGTTGACACACCTAGAATAACTAGTAATCAATAAATTATTAAAATATATATTAAATATTTGAAAACGTTGCGTCTTAAACAGGTGTTTGGTGACCTAACGTTTTGGCTTTGATTCAATGGCAACTGTAACCAGCCTACTGCATCATCATGAATATTGCTTAAACGACAGTAGTTCGAGAATTGACGGAATTTCTTATTTTCAACGCTCTCACCATAGCTATACAGTAACTTATTTTTGTTAAGTCGTGCACTGTTCCTGAACTACTCCGACCCATTCTTTTTTAAATCTCGAGATGACCGCTTTGTGTCTAAAGAGCAGCATCCCATTTTGATGAGGATATGGAATGCCTGACAAGAAGCTGATGCGTCTTAAAACGCATTTAACAGCTGCTGCACACACTGCTGGAATACTAGCACTTGAGAGCTGGTTCTGCCTTCGCCACCGATGCTTCTACGATCGCTCCCGCAACTGCTGTCTCATTCACCACTGCCACCACCACTGCCGCCATTGCTGCCATCCTTCTACTCATCCTCTACCTCCTCATCCCCTTTCTCACCACCATCATCTTCTCTTCCGCCTCCTCCTCTTCCTCTTCCCTTCTTATCCGCCATCATTTTCTCCTATTCCACCTTTCCTCCTCCACCTTCTCCTGCGCCGCCGACTTTTCTTTCTCCCCGTCCTTATCTTCCCCGTCTTCTTCCCGCGACCTGCTCCTCCTCCTCCGCCACATCGTCCTCCTCCTCCTTCACCTTATCATCCCCCTCCGGCTTTTCCTTCTCCACCGTGTTCTCCTCCTCCACCCTTTCATACACCTCCTCCACCACCTTCTCATCGTCCTCCGCCTCCTTTTCCTTCGCCTTCTCCTCTTCCGAGGCCGTCAGCACCATCGCCTTTATTACCGTCGTCGTCATCGTTGTCGCTTGAGCCAACGCGGCCACTGGCTCCGCCGCGCCGCCGCCGTCGCGACGCCGCGCCGCGCCGCTGCCGTTGGGAGAGCGGCGCGGCGCCGGCACTTGCAAGCGGCCATTCATCATCTGCTCTCAGGGCATCAAGACGACGAATCCGAGGTCACTGTGCGCGGGCTTTTGTAGTTTAACGAACCACGCCTCTCGCAATGCACGTTGTATTGAGAGATTTTCTCAAAGCTCAGAGAGCATTCTTAGAGTGTGGTTATGTTGACAGGTTGTGCTAGGCGAGAACAACATTCTCCGAAGATCAGAAGGTTTTGTGATTTTTTAAGCGAAGTGATTTTTTAACGTTGCGTCGTCCAATTCGGGGGGTGAAAGGAAGATGCTGTTAGTGAGAAATCCAGAGACACCAAAAAATACAACTCTTATCGTGTTGTGTTTATGTTTGGAGAAGTAGCAAAATAATAAGATAGATGTTTAACGTTACGATAGACATCTATATTCTACACATGAAATATTCGTGTATATTAAACACAGTAATTGCGCATGGACTTTAGAGAGAAAATAATAACCTGCGTAAAATAGTAGTTTAATTTGAAAATCTAATAACTAAATATTTATCTAACTGATTGACTAACCTAGGAATCTCTGTTATTAAAAACTCTTAAAATGGCAGTATTTTTAAGTAGAACGTTGCAGATACGTCTAATTTATTTTTAATATTATTAAAGAGATTGACTGTTTCTTTATTGAGAGAGTTAATTCTTTTTTAGTAAAAACAATATCTCGGGTAAATAATGCATTATTTTCTGCCATTTATTCTAGCACAAAAAAACGTGTTTATGGGATGGTATTATTTAACTATTCATTCACTCTACTATGACGTATATAACTGTCTTATCAGATGAAATCACAGTATTACGTAGGGGAATGACAAATTAAAAATTGTAAACAATTAGAATAGTAGTATGTAACCCTCGCATTTCGACATTAACAAGGATTTTTAAAACTGAAAAGTGTGACTTACAACGACAGTCTATCTTTTTCATGAAGAATTAAAGCCTAAAGTTCTCTTTCTGAATAAATCAGTATTTCAGTTAATTGAATGAGGACTGTGCTAAAGTTTTCTCAGGTCACGTAGAATTTAGGCACTTCATGAATGGTAGAGATAAAGAAAAATCATCAACCAAATATTAAACGAGAAAGTGTGCAAAAGTATGAAAATACACTGTTTGTAATAACAGTAAATTCTACTTGATGCAGAATGAACAACTAAGGAAAAGAGTACGGCGGAAATTGCAAACCTTTTTGCCGACATATAATAATGCCACAAATTTTGATAATAGTGTGTACCCAGCTGACGAAAAAAAAGTTTAACTTTATTGTGTTGCGAACAATTTCGTGGCCGAAGGCGTGAATGTGTAGCAGGATCGTGTTAATTCGTGGGGGCAGTGTAACACGACAATGACCGACCTTTTCTCGCGCACCGCTGTGTTCCACACGGGACATGAGCGGCACAACTATATGGCGCGCTCTACACGGGCCGGAGGCAGACGACCGGAATAATCGATGGCCTAATAGCACAGAGCTTTCTAGCCGCTTATTCCATTAGGCTTACATTAGTAATGCGGGATCGCATGCGACGGAGGGGGAAGTGCATGGGATCCATCCCAATCAACAACCGCTCAATATATTTTGAGTGTTTGCCCACAAGTGCAATGTTCAATGCAAATGCACTATTGTCTCTGTGCATTTGAATATTTCTGACGAAATTAAACAAGTTAATGTAGCTCTTAAAGATATTTTATTACATGGAAATTATTGGCATAAATACAATCTACATCTTCTGCCTCAGTGCAGGATTTTCGTCTTGTACAACATTTTTATATTTGTGCTGAAAGTATTATTTTTAAACGACAGTTTATTTCGCAAATTAACAAAACAAATTATTTTGTTTCTCATAAATATGCATTTAAGTATACGTAAATGCAGCTAATGAGCTGGCTAGCTAGAGCGGTCATTACAAATTTTTTGTATCACATACGATAAAAATCCATTGATAGTGCTTGTAAACTTTTTATTCCAGAAAAAAACACGAGTTTGAAATTAATTCACTGTTGAAAGGTTAAATATAATTTAACTTGTAAAATAAAATGAGACTAGTAGAAAAATCCTAGGTTCTCCATTCTATGGAGAAACTTCTGTAATATAACACAAATGTAAATTTTCATTTAACTTGTAAGTAAATGAAACGTTGAAATTAGTAATAAAACGTAGTAAATTTTACCTTTACCTTTATTTCCGAGTCTTTCAATTGAAATTAATTGAAGAAAATCTGCTTCGACTTATTTTTAGAGCAACGAGTTCCCCGAGTTTTGAAATAAACTCTGTAGGTAGTACGAGAGCTTCCAAATCTATACTAACCGAGAAGTTAGTGTAAAAAGTGAGTGGACATTTATGAATCTTTCTGTTTTGAGTCTGAGGAAACTTTGCAAAGGGATTTAATGTACATAAAATAAAACAACCTTGACAACAAATCAGTTCTTCCTATATTTCCCTAAAAATAGTTTCACAGAGTCAAACGAATACCGTGGTACTGATGAAAACAAAGAACATTGCGCCGAAATGGGGCGCCAAAAGTATTTGGTCACTTATAGTTCTAATAAACACATTAGCTAAAAAATACAGGTTAATATTTTGTGAGATATCCCTTGGCACAAATAACAGCCCTAAGTCTCTGTGGCATGGAATTCAAAAGATTTTGCACAATTTGAGGAGAAACTTTATTCAAATTATTCTCGTAAGGTTGTCACAAATTCTGTTTTGTTTGCAGTTTGTCTATTTCTAATTTGTTCTCGAGAAAACTCCATAAATGTTCTGTCAGATTTAGGTGCGGAGAGTGAGAAGGAGAGTGCCCTTGGTTTGGTGTATTGTACAATAACCAAAGTTTAGAATGAAAGCAGTGTGCACGATCCTTGTCCAGTTGAAAAATGAAGGCTTTTCCTAAATTCATTAGAGCAGCACTGATTCTCAAATAATTTCTTTATTAAAATGTAAATGTAGTCATATCGGTTCATTATACGATCTATGAAGCGCACTCCACTATCACTCGCACACCCTCATACTAAGACCGAACCACATCCGTGTTTTACGGTCGGAATTAAATTCTGTTGTTGGAACTCTGTGTTTTTTCCTCTTCACTATACGCCGATTATTCGTTCCAAAAACGGAGAATCTCATCAGAAAAAAATGACCCTCCGCCAAAATTCAGCACCAAAATTTACATGTTTCTTGGCAAATTTCAGACGTTTCTTTCTGTTGGTTGAACTTACCCAAAATTTCTTCCATCCCTTTCGCCCGTGATATGCATTTTGCCGCAACACGTTCCCCACAGTGCTTGGAGAAATGTGCTTCCCAAATTCCCAGGTCCGCTGCCAAGGTCGGAGCACTTACTCTTGGGCTTCTTTTAACTACCTACAGCATTCGCCGTTCTTCTTGAAACATCAACACTCTAGAGCTACCAGTGCGCCGTTATGTTTCCAACGTTTTTCTCTCTCCAAAACGAGTTATAATCACATGCACCATAGATTTTGGATTTCAGGCAGGAAACAACTCAAATATTGAGTTAATTATTAATAATGGGAGCGTTATTAAAACACATAGGTACCAAATCTCACATTTTTTAGGAAAAATATGTGCAAAATTCTAAACATCAGTATAATTTACCAAAAGCAGTTTCTGAGAGAAAAACATTTCATGTATTTTTCGAATACGTTCAATTGAAATCAGCGTTGTCATTTGTTACCATAAGATAACTGCAAGAACAATTTATTTACATCGCAAATTCTGAATACAATATTACATTTAACTTGCCAGAGTAAAAAAAATGATTTTTTTCATTTTCATGGTACCAGTAATTAAAATGTTATTGATTTGAAATCCATAAAAAATACCGGTTGCATTTTAGTTTCGAATAAAATAGCAAGGCACAAATTTTGACACTAAACTAGTAATTATTTAGGCAAAAATGGTTTTCGGTCTTTTGCATCAGATATTTTAATCACAATAATATGAAATTGACGAGGGATAAACCTCGAGTTTCAGGAAACTAGAGAAGCTGTAAATGCAGAGAGAATTTGTGACGAATCATATTTTCGATTTATATATGAGATTCAGTAATGAGTGAATATGTAATTGTTGACTACTAAAGATACTTTATTAGATAATTTTTCAAATTAATTCCAAGCTTCGTATTTTTTATCTAATATTAATTTATGATTTATTTAAATATTTAAAATTGAATAAACAAAATAGAATTTATACCTCAGAGATTTCTTGAACATATTTAGCATTAGTGTCAGTGAAAAAAGAACCAAGTATCCAAGAAATGCTAAGACGTTTAACATCACAAGGACTCCCAAGGGAGATGTTAACTCAATTTTTGTGGCAATGATTAATAATTGAACAATAAATTTTGTATTCTTATGTGTTAAAATAAGTTAGTTACATAAGACAGTTAAAATAAGTGTTAACTTATTTTACTGTCTCGTGTTCGCACGTACATACCGTGTAACACACGTAAAATAAGAGAATGTTAAGAGGATGGTTCGGAAAATCCATTTCGAGATATTAACGGATATACACGTTTTGTAATCCCTGGTACCTGAAAACTTGTTATTTTCAAAACATTTGACTGTCAGCTCGTCTGTGAAAAACATTAGCACCTAAATTATTCGTTGTATTTTTTCCAAAATTGATATTTATCGATTCTATATTCATCATGGCAATTACATGGCTCGGCTCAAAGCCATGTAATTATGAAAATAATTCTCCAAATTTTGAGGGTACTGCAAATGGAGCCCCTGCAAACATTTTCAAATATTTCTAAAAATTGTCTGCAAATGTATACTTGAAATGTTTTGCTGTAATAGAGTAAAATTCACTTTTACGGATGGTAAACATCCGCTTTCCATTGATAACTCGCCCGATTTTCTTTCAATTTTCGAAAGTTAAAAAAGTTTGAATATTTGTCGACGTTTCTAAAACTACAACATTAAAAATTGCTATTTTCTTCACAATTGTTTCTTTAATAAATGATATGTACTTTTTTGAAAATATTAGATTTCCCACATTTTTTTTTGAAATAGAGCAATTTTAAAAACAAAATTTCTCAAAACCAGCATCAAATCGTTAAAACCTTTTTGTGCAGAAAGATTTAAATGCTCTGAATAACATGAGATAATGCTATTTTGATGAATTCTTTTGATTTTCAAAAATTACGTTTTCTTTATTATCTCTTACGTCTTTAATATTTACATTACGTGCGTTTTTATACATGATTACATTTGTATGTAGAAGCACTTCGGATGGTTTTATAAGAAATTTTTCGAACACAAACGTTTTCTGTGCAAATGATATCTTGCACTTTCAGCGGAAACGCTCAATCGACACTTTCTCAAAACAACTTTAAATTGTTTAATGAAGATTTGCGTATAGAAGCAGTTTTTGCTCTTTATATATAATATCCTTTGTCCTTATAATATCCTTTGTCATTTTCAATTCTGCTATTAAGAGACCAAAAATGGAACAAAATGTAATGAATGTACGTGTTTTTTGATAAAACACTGTTTGTTCAGTATACATATTATATGAAAGTAAAGTAAACAGTTGTGTTAACTGAAATGTGCTCTAAATACCTTATTTTGACGATATTGTTTGTTCAACAGGTTTTAATGCTGAAGTAACTTGTGTTGCTATGGTAGAGATTGGTGATACATAAATTGATTCAAAATTACAAAGCACTTTTAAGTCTGCATATGGAAAGAAAGGTCAGTTTTAGTTATATTGTTAATTTTATCAAATTAAAGCCGTAAAAGGTTTACAATTGAATCATTTATTTCAGAAACCCGTCAAACGCCAAAATTTGAAAAGCTCGTTAGCGGCGGAATATTCTTCCATGAGAATGGGCACATCGTTTAGTGCATATTTAACTGAAAAATATTCATTTATAAACTACATTATTATTAAAAAATATTTTGAAATTAGAAAAACTGGGACACTTTTTCTCAGTTTTCTAGAAATGAAACATTTCAGTCTTGACGGGTTTCTGAAATAAATGATGCCGTAACAGGTTTACAATCAATGTAGTCGAGAGACTCGGGCTCTCGCAACAAGGACTCAAGGAAGGTAAACCAATGTTTGTGTACACTACTACTGTAGCTTCTTAACCCACGTATGATATGAATGTTTTGACTTGTGTTGGAAGCGTAGCGAGCATTTCGACTCCCTAAAGTATTAAATCCAAACTATGATTTCTTGGTTTGACGTGCAAATGTGAGCAATAAGTGTGTATAATTGAGGAACTACATCCCACACTCAGAACAGTGATAAAAGCACAGAGATTGGACCAACGAATTAAATGGACATGTATGTTAAGATCGAGATCTAAGTTGAGAAGTGTGCAAAGGTACTCTTCTCTAGACCACGGGGGGGGGGGTCGTTATGTACCGCGAAAAGCCCTGATGGTCCTTTTGATGATAAAGAACATAGAAAACTAACTAGAACGAGACAGTCTGTGGCTTTCTGTTATTCACCACTAGTTAAAGTATTTAGAAATGTCGTACATTATAAACAGATTATATAGTTATGTTTTTTTTTCGTTAGCTATAGATTGTTCATTGTCACACTGAGTGATAGTGTTTTGCGCTCACCGCTTTGGATGATCCCCGTCCACTTTTTTGCGTGCCTGTTCAACGTACCCTTCTGGAGTGCCTTGTATTTTTTAGACACATTTATTAATTTTAAATGGATAGATATTCATCGTTCAGTACATCAGTACTGTTCAGTACATATCGTTCAGTACAATTACTTCACAGGTGTATATTCAGACTTTTTCTAGTTAAAATATCTAAGCAAACTTAATCTATACATTGAAGAGGATACTACTCGTACAAGGGAGAACTTCGGGGTTAAAAATCATGGTTGGCTAAATTTTTGAGGAAGGCTTTGAAAGGAAATATATTTTTTATTTGGGTCTGGGTTGGATTTTTCGGTAGTTTGTAATGGGATGCTGCTGGTATGTCTGTTAGGTTTTGGTAGAAGTTGTGTGATATTTGTGCTATTTGGTTTATTATTGTATTGATGTTTAATTCTGAATGAAGTTGTTTATTACCTATGAACCAGGGGGCATTGGTGATTAATCTTAAACATTTATTTTGCATTACTTGAAATTTATTGACAGTTGTGGAGGTTGCGTTTGTCCATATTGGAATAATTTATTTCTTGCTTGGTTAATTTTGATATCTATTGAGTGCCGTGGATAAGCGCAACAGTGTGCAGTCGACGGGGTCTGAAGTTTTGCTGATGGCTTCCGTCTTCATGCAATCCTGCCGCTGAGGCCGCCACTGCCGACGCAACAGTGTCGCTGCCGAATTTGTCGCCGTCGCCGTCGCCGTCGCCGTCGCCGTCGCCGTCGCCGTCGCCGTCGCCGTCGCCGTCGCCGTCGCCGTCGCCGTCGCCGTCGCCGTCGCCGTCGCCGTCGCCGTTGCCGTCGCGACGTCGTCGCCGCCTCCGCCGTCGCCGCCGCCGGCCATCGTTACATAAAGAGGCGCAGCTGGCAAGGCCCGGGGTCGGCGCATCGATTCCCGGTCGTGTCGTGGCCTCATTTGCTGGCGATGCACTTGGTGGGCCCACTCTTGAGCCCTCTCCTCCATCTTTTGTTCTCTTTTTCCTTCTCTGAAGACCTAAGAGCCTGGTCGTAGATTTAGAAAGGCACGGGGGAAAGGAAAAATCTAAAGAAAATAATAAAGAAGAATGTGAAGAATAAGATGAAGGAGAATCAGGAGAAGTTAGAAAAATAACTAAAAACTCGGGTTAAAATGCACGGATAGTAATTGTGAATTCCTAAATTCTGAACGTATGTGAGTGGTAGTAAATAGACTAAAATTAGTAGTGAGTAGATAAGGAACATAAGTTCTATAAGAATTTAACGTCTTTTATTGAATCCAAGATATTACCGACTCTACATTTCATTTTGTTGGAAATATTGATTGCCTTAGACTCGTCGTTCGCATTCCTTCGACAAGAATGTTAATTTACAACATATTATTTATATACGAAAATGATGATTTTTGACGTCTTGGTGGAGGAAGAAACAAGAAAAAAGGCTTGTGATTTTCTTATTGTGTTTAATGTTCAATTAAATTTTGTAGCGCATGATTGTGAAGGCCTGCTTCGTAACCACATCCGACAGAACTTTTCAAGACTCGAATTTAAACGTCTTCGCAATCTTTAATAATTACAATCTTTTATTGTAATACGGTTTTGTAAAAGTATATTTTCCAAGTTTCAGACTCACAGTCATAATTGCAAGAAATACAGTTCACTCTGTAAAGAGGAATTCCTCTTTACATTGAAATTAATATTGAGTGTACATGAACAATCTTGAAAATTGTGGTAAAAATAAAAAAAAAGGATTATTTCAAAATTAAAGAAAACATCACAATCAGAAAATATAGTATCAAAATTGATAAAAAATTGTTCGTGCTCCTGTCGCCCTCCGCAGCATAGTGTGATTGCGGATCGGATGAAATGAACCAGTTTGGCATCATCATCGAAGTATTTGTTAAGATTTTTCCTAGGGGTTTTCTCCAGCCTGCAGCTGGGTTACCCTTTACGTGCCGATGAGACGTACACTAGACACCAACACTCTTGCGGGTTTCTCTGTTCTGGAGTCAGCAGAACGCGACGCCCTCCGCGATAACAATCATGAGAGACAGGGGACATACAACCATGCCTAAGGCGGGGCTCGAACCCGTGACTCTTCGGAGCGAACCGCTGAATTGGTCACACTCTTAGCCACTCTCGCAGCCACCTCAGTCGTCCAGGTCGCCGTTAAGTTTGACTGAATAATGAAATACTCAAAACACCAATGCTTTGTTGAAATATCTAGAATAAATTACCTGTAAAAGCATATTGAAATATTTACTTCAAAGAATCGTTCCTATTTACTTTTGTTATTGATCATTCATCATTTGAATTACTCCTACGATCTTTCGTTTATAATAGAAATACGTTTTTCTCTTGGAACGTTTTTCTCATTTATTCGGCTGATTTCATTGCATTATCCGAAGCCCAAATGTAATTATCAAAAACAACAACATTGGAGTTATTTTGACGTTTGGTGAGTTGATTTCATGTGTAATACACTGGAAGTGACAGGAAATAATCCCCCTCACAATATCTTATTTTAATTCTGTTGTTATCTGTCAGGCAAAAGTTAAAAATGTGAGCTATAACTTATTTTCTCTGAGAATAACTCTGAGAATAGTTGATTGAGAATGTAAGAGAATAGATATTCTAAAGATACTTGTCGGAAGTTACAGAGCGCGACTTAAAGTTTGTAAGACTAAGTCATGACGAATCCTCTTTACTGTTGAGGTTTTGCAATTTCAGTAGTACGTAACACTTGGTTAGGTTTAAGGGCCTTCCGACACTTTACCCATTACGATCTTCTGCACTGCTTAGTTTACTAATGGGTTAACAGGGACGGCTACAAAGAGAAGTCTTGGCAGAACGAGCAATCTAGAATTAGTTCGAATAGTTCGAGTCTTTCATACTGCTTTGTTTAGTGCCGAATGTTATTACTAATGGGAAATGAATAAGTTTGGAAATTTTTTAAGAAAAAATGATCGAGAAGATTGAGTTTTTAAAAGACGATTGTGTTATATTTGTAGCGTATAATGGTTTTATCCACGTCAGAAACGAGCAGTTCCTGGCCACATTCATGACGGGGAAATATCAGATCCGCGATCTGAGTATAAGGCTTCTGCTAGAATTTTAGATACCGGAACCTCTTGAACGAAACCTCAAACTACTTACGCTCGGGTCGTGCGAATGCACCACAAAGCGGCTCGGCTGCTATTCTTATCTTAAACCAAAAGGCGTACGACTGGGGCGTAGTTTAACCTACGGCCCAATGTCGTTTACGACTCTAAGCTAGAGCGGAAGCGAGAAGGTAATATATTGTTTTTATAGCAGGCGCCTCGTCTCTAAACTCGCGCTATGAGGTCTATAAACGTTCGGAGCCAGCAATACTTCTCATTTCCTTTACTCTCTTTCTACTGCTTGGTAAAGTTGTCTCAGCTATAACATTAGAATCATCCAGAACATTATTGTATTTTGTGAAATTTTGCGAATACATAATGTGATATGTCACACCCTCAGTAATACTCATCGTAACAAACGTTAGCCTGGGCGCCAGGCCATATGTCTAACAGGTGTTCAGTGAGACGGATAATTCCTAATAGACTTAAGTTAATACCGCGGCTCTTGAATTTTCTCAGGGGTTGAAGGGAATGTGAGTCGGTTACGAATAATTGAGACAGACTTTTATTAAATGTAGCGCCAAAGTGGTTGGTATGAAATTTATTGATTTAAAACCCACGATAAGTAAAGAAAAAATAATGCACCCACAAATCATATAAAATTGACATTGCTAGATGAAACATCTTGATTTTACAGTTCACAATTTTTAACTTTAAAGATTTTAAAATAAAATTTGAGGCTTTTCAATTCGGGAATGAGGTCTTCGTTTGAAGCTTTTTTTGTAATGAACTTTTTCATGCCCTATTGCTCTTGTAATCTGATTATTTGTTAGACATTTTTGGCACCAGGTACTACTCCTATCCGTGATAAATGTAGATATTACCTTCTACTGAAGTATGACAAAAAAAAACACAGTTAGGCAGAGGTGCTTTCCGGCCCAGATAAACGAACTGGAACGGCTGAAGAGCATACCCTTCTGCGTCATCACCTGGCTGCAATAAAGCAGATCACAAGGCTATATCACGATGAAAGCATGACAGCTCTTTGCCTCTCGGGGGTTAAGGCAGAGTTTGTTCATGTCTGCGGTTCTTTGTTCACAATGAACGTATATCGAAGACCCTACTATTTAGTGTGGTAATTACATGGCTCTCCCAACTTTGTTTAATTTAAGTCAGTTCCATATCATCGTACTCGTCACAATTTAAATGCGAATGACAGAGTGACATCTTTTATAACTGACGATTGAGTTAATGTTCGTGATTGCAAATTTTACATTGCACTGGCATTTAATCACATTTCAATTTATTCCGCCACTTGAACTAACGCCAGTAGCTTGTCAGCTAGATCGAGTTCAGTCGCTTTCTGGAGGAGAATTATAGCGGCCGGCTGCGGTGATCGGTAATTTTATGTGGTGACTCCGATTAACACCAGGCGAATGGCGGAGCAGGACCCTCACAAACCGATCACGACCGTGCGCTACCTTTCCTTCTTCTTCCTTGTCCTATCTTCTCTCTTTACTTACACACACTCATACTCTTACTTGCCCTACACTTTCACCTTTGCCGGGAGCGACCAGTCTTAGAGATTGTCTCGCCTTGGACGATGCCTCACTGTGGGAGATACCTGCCATATCATATAGCATATGACGATGAACTACAAAAGGGTATACTAGGATAGAGTTGGTAAGAAAAAATAACTAAGAAAATTCCCTTCAGTTTCTCATGCACCGGTGTTCACATTACTTTCATAAGACTAATGTTCTCGTGCGTAAAACCGGGAGCGGTAGCTCAGTGCATTAACTGATGTCACTGCAGCGCTTCTGACCGGAAGGTTCTAGGCTCGAGTCCTGAGGGCGGCAGGATTTTCGACTTTAGTTTTTCAGCTTGGTCGAATTCAGTCCTGTCTGGAGGAGAATTCTAGCGGCCGGCTGCTCTGATCGGTAGTTTTCCGTGGTTTCTCCGATCAACACCAGGCGAATGCCGGAGCAATACTTTAACGAACGGGCCACGGACCGCGCGCTTTTTTTCCTTCCTCTTCCGTGTCCCATTCTCGCCCCTTACACACACACTTACTCTAACATGCACTACACTACCACATATTCCGGGAGACCGATCGGGAGCTTAAAGCTTGTCCCGGCTGGGGCGGTGGCCCGCTAGTGGGAGATTTCTGGTTAGGGGGAAACCCCGCTAGACGACGGTAGGTCGGCGCCGAATCTGGCCATCCAGTGGGGGAAGATCACCGCCATGGAGGAAAGCCATGCATTACACTTACGGAACTATCGATTTAAGCTGTTGACGCGCCCGGAATCACTAACCAACCAACCAATCGTGCGTAAACTAGTACGTATGATCGTTTTGTTCACTGGGGTTATCAGGAAACAACTAGTGGTCAGTGTCACTGTATATTTGCCTGCAGCTGGGCCAGGTCGCGTTGTGGCTTATTTGAGTCACAAAATGAGATTTGAACCTGGCACCCACGCCGTGGAGTCCTCCTGTCACCGGTCTGATTGCGCGGCGATATCAGACGGCGCGTTAAGAGTCGGGTCCGGAACCGGGGAAGTGGCTCTCCCGAGGAGGAACTGATGTCACTGCAGTGCCTCTGACCGAGTGGTTCTAGGTTCGAGTCCTGACGACGGTGGCAGGATTTTCGAGACTGGCTGGATACGTAGGTCGAGGTCTGTCGCTGACTGGAGGAGAATTTTAGCGGGCAGATGCTCGGTAGTTAGTTAGAAGTAGTTAGCGGTAGTTATCCGTGGTTTCTCCAATCAATAGCTGTATCCTAACAAACAAGCACGAACCGCGAGCGATCTTTTCTTGCCATTCCTTGTCCTATCCTACCTCTTAATTACACACACTTTCACTCACATACTACTCGTCTGCTATACATAGGAATCGTATTATTCGTATATTCGTACTTAGGTAATGACATTCATTTTGCGGTATTCTGTGTTAAAGCTTAAAGAGATCGTGTTGATTTGTCTCCGTTAACGGACGATACGGACACACGGACTCTGGAGTACGAGGACACATGGGAATAAGAATTTTCGAATGCGGATTACTAAGACCGGATACCCTACTTCTGTATGTACGACATGAGGTAATGACGTTCATTTTGGGGTTTTGAATTCCCTGTGAAAGCTGAAAAATGTTCACGCTCATTTGTCTCCGTTCATGGAATACACTGGATAACACACATACACACACACACAGACATACACACACTGGGACGCGCGAACATAGAGGCACACGCTAATACGAATGCACAGACAAACAAAGCCCCACCAGTTATCCGGAAACTACGACCGGTTACCCTACTACTATATCTTGGATTCAAGGTATTGACGTTGAATTTGTGATGTTCTTTGTTAAAAGTGAATGTGCTAAGCCTGGTTTGTCTCTCCTAAAATTTGTTTTCTACAATCAAGGTTCAAATTTGTACAAAATAATTCTAATTTAATGGGAAAGTAAATGAAGTTTATCAGTAAAATATGTCAAAATAAGACCGTAGCAGTTTCTGAGTGCCCGATCTTCTCTTGGTTACTAACCATCATCATTACACTCTAATCCTCCTCTCACTTTGTTGTTAGTTTTTTAAACAGCTTTTCCCTTCGTTTTCGAACTCCTAACATTCTTTATCAGTCGCGCTCAATTTGAACGTAAGGGCTTCATGAGTGTTAGTGTCTTCATTTTCTTCAGTTGTTTGATCAAACTGGTTAGGGATCAATACAATCTTTTTTTTTAGTATTCCATTTCGGTTACTTAGTAACACACGTCTAGTGTTTTTGAAGTTCAAACGTCAACTCTTCATGGGGTACAGAATAAATCTTACAAACTTCTAGAGCGTGAAGTGGATCAAAACGATCATTTTCGGCCTGGAGCACGTGGTGGGAAATCCCATCTAACGAAAAACCATTCATGCTCCAGCATGATCCATATTGAATTGATTTGTTGATGATTCTGGGGCGTCTACTGTTAAGGTCATTAGCCCCGTAAGTTTAGTGCTTGTGTTTTCTCGATAGGAAGCTGTGGTCTTCTCCCGCTGGATGGTGAGATCCGCCGCCGACCTAGCGTCGGCTAAAGGGGTTTCCCCCACCAGGATCTCCCACCAGCGGGGCACCGCCCCAGCAAGGACAAGCTCCTGAAACAACCGGGGTAGGTGGCTCAGAGCATTAACTGATGTCACTGCAATGCCTCTGACCGGGAGTCATAGGTGCGAGTCCCGACGGTGGCAGAATTTACGACACTAGCTTGATAACTAGGTCGAATTCAGTCGCTGTCTGTATAAGAATTCTGGCGGCCGACCGCCCTGATCGGGAGATTTTCGTGGTTTCTCCGATTAACATCAGGCGAATGCCGGAGCAGTAGTCTCGGGTCGGGAACATCGTTACGACTTAGATCTTTGAAATTGGAGCTTCGGATTGAATGACAATGTCCCCCTCTTCTTCCAGCTCGAGAACCTGAAGTGCCATTGTGAATATATCGGAGTATACCACACATGCCAGGACACCGGCCGGGAGCTTAGAGCTAGTCCCACATTGGGGATCGCGCCTCTGATTGGCAGGTTGGCATCCTGTGCCGTCCTGTGTTTAGCAGTTCGAATTTTCAGGGGTAACCTTACCCATCAGCATTTCGAGTTGTCTTTGTTTTGGTTTTACTGAGTTTGAACGCCTATAGCCCTTACCATGTATACACCAAACGTGGTCCTCAATTTGAGAAATTTATGTTGTCAAACATGAATAACAGAAAAAAACTTAGTATTGTCAAATTGAGATTGCCCATTCTGTTCTGAAACATTCTGCATAAGTAAAATATGAAACACGTATTTCTCTCTAACTTGTATTTCTACCACAAATATGCCATTTGGTTGGTGCACTAGTCGGTTCAAGTCTGTGTTATATAATTTACTTGGTTATCTCTGGTGGTGATCAGTTCTAATATGTCTCATTTAACTCACGTTATCTTAAACTCAATAAAAAGAGACAACAATAACGAACATTACTTTGCAGTTGACGTGTTGTGCCGTTCCTGCAGCTTTCAATATTTTTCTTTTAGTCCGTTGTATTGCAGTCATATGTTACTGACATTTCTTTCAAACACTCGCTAGATATGTATATTTTCGATTGATGAAAAGTGACTGTAATTAAAATGTTTTCCATTTCATTTTATCCCTACTATAATGACCTCTACTTCATTGATTACTAAATGCTAGATATAAAGATTCACATCTCGTAGTTCACTGTAAATTGAAGTTCTTTTTTTAATATAGAAGAGATCTTAAATTATTTTTACCAGTTTTTTTAATAAAAAAGTAATTTAAGATCATGAATGACTTCAAATTTAATTTATTGGAAATCTAGTCTGTCTAAAAACAAAGACGTGAACTCAAATAATTCCAAATATAAAATAATTCTGTTTTTCTATTCGAACTGCTATTTGTAATCCAGGGTTTCGAAGGCGTAAACTCATTTCGGTGTTATACCGATAATCCCCTATTATTCAAGCGGTACTACGCACTGCGTTCGCATCAGGATGGGTGGAGCGTATTTTTATTATAAAACTTGGAGTTTGTTTACAATATTTTTAAATTTTAAATGTTGATCATATTGTACAGGTTCTATACATTATTGTACAGTAAATTCCAATTTATCTAAAAGAATACTGGCTACCACATTCACTTAAATATCTTTAGGGTTGAGGCTTTTTCAATTTCCTTGTACTTCTCCTTAGGAGATTCCTGGGAGAACGCGTTAGCAAATTAACAGATATTGAATCCAAATGAAAGATGCGATTTTATTATCGCTTAATAAATTTCAGTATTAACGGAATTACAAATAAGCTATATCTTTAGTTTTCTTATTTTAGAATGTGATTCTCATTTTACCATCACCTTCGTGGTATTTGATTTAAGCTTTACAGGATATCTTTGGTCTGTACGAATAATTCGTTTGGATTTCTTATGAGACTTTTTTATCACAGCCTTTACGAAATTTAGATTTACGAAAATTTAACCCATACTTCATCGCCCCTCCTACTTATATATCAACTTAAAAATATTAATTTACATCGAATAATGCCATTACTACTTAATGTAATAGCTTGCTGATAGGAATAGGAATATTTACAAGGAAATTTGAACACCATCGATTCTTCAATAAGTGGTTTTCTGTAGTTTTGTAATTTTCCTCTACTATCAATGTGTGACTATAGAGCAATAGCGCTTTATAATATTTTTTTATAGAACCACACTTTGAACTTTTTATATTTCCACCAATGCGGATATCCAACTCTCTCTCTATTTATATATTTTTGAAAGAAAAGCTATCCACTGAAGACTTCTAGCACCGTATTTAATTTTTCCAGAGATGCTGTTCTTGCTACCATAAGAAAATATGCTTGTGATGAGGAAAATGCCCGACAGATATGGCCTACAGTCATCACCCAGTTGCATAGCTTTCTCACTAATAATTGCTCTCCTTTCCTTGGCAGTTCGATCCGTCTGTGAGATACCACCCGCTAAACGCCACGAGCTACTCAACGTTTTTTCACATTGTATTTGAAGTATTGAAATTAATTTTCTCAATTCGTAAAAACTTCCTAAACACGTTATTTTTGACGTTTCTTTTTTTGTTTCAAGCATCAGGGGAGATGAAAACGTTCACGCAAGTTAATTATCGATCGCTTCCTTCCTTGGGAGTTTTACCTATGCGGCCGGTAGGCATGCCCTTGGCCGCGGCCCTCCAAAAGCCTGGGCTTCCGGGCCGGCGGTCGCGTGCCGCGCGGGGGCGGCGGCGGCGGCGGTGGCGTACGTTGCAGCGTACGAGCGCTCGTTCGGTCGCGCGCGCGGGCGGCGGCGAAGGCGGCGGCGGTACGGGCGGCGCGCTGGGCGGGTCGGCCGCCCGCCCGCTCTCGCAGGGGTGGCGGCGGCGGCGGCGGGCGGCAGCGGTGGCGGCGGCGGGAGGAATCAATAGTGTTTAGTTCGCGTCCGTGGCCGCGCGGGCGCAGCACGGGCGGCGAGTATAGATGACGCGCCTGTCGCGCGAGTGCGGCGAGAGTGACGGTAGCTGTGGGCGCCCTCGGTAGCGGCGTCGCAATCGCAGGCTTGCAGGCGCCGCCGTCACAGCAGCAGCAGCAGCCACCGCCGCCACCGCCCACGCCGCCGCTCGCTGACCCGCGGCCGCTCTTACTGGTGAGTGACGGCCGCGCGCACGCGGTCCCCATCAGCCGCTGCCGCCGCCGCCGCCGCCGCCGCCCCCCGCGCGCCCGCCGCCCCCGCCACCGCGACACGCGGGCGCCGCCGGCAGGCTACGTGTGTGCGTGTTTATATTGACATAACTGGCCCGGCGGCGGTGGCGGGGTCGGCCGGTGCGGGGGGAGGCGGCGCGCGAGCGGGCCCGCTGCTGCGGATGGCACGGCGCGCGTCACGCGCTGACGTAGCCCGCTCGTCATCTGTTCCGTATCGAACTCGGAGCTCGCGCTGCGGACTTGGGAAAACTTGGCCGCGCGCCGCGTCATGCGCAGACGGGCGCTGCGGAGGCCGTCACGCGGGCCGTCCTCGCGCCTTCAACCTGAGAGCGCGGGAGGGGCGGTTTGGGCCCCGCCGGGGTGAAAACCACGCTCCCGGTGGCGGCGTGAAGCCGTGCGTGGTGAGCACGGAGCTGTCGGTGGGGCTGGAGGCGTGCGCGGGGGCACGGCGCACGAGTGTCGCAGTGGCGCGGGCGCGGGAGCGAGAGCACGGGCGTGTTAAAGGGGAAGGGGCGTAGGAGCGGCGGCGAGGCGCCGCGTGCCCTTCCGGTGCTGGGGTGGTGAAGGCCGTGTTGGGCCGCGGCGACGTGTGCGAGGACGTGCTGGCCGGCCCCGCTGGGGGCCGCGAGCACGCCGCGTCGCGTGTTGAGGCATTCGGGAGGGCAGAATGCGGCGTTTGAATCGATAGGCCGCCCCGTCCGCTGACCGCGGCGGGTCGACCGCCAGTCGCCCGGCCTGTAGGCGCCCGCGCGGCTGCTCCCGCTCCGCGCCGCCGGCCCTCCTCGGCCCATGGGGCGCACGGGGCGTTGAACCGGGGACTTGAAACCGGGGCACTGAACTTTAATGCACGCTGGAACTACAGTTCCTCCTCTTATTAAAGGTACTGAGTTCCTTATATTTGGTGTCCATTGCTTTTTTACCATGTCTATTGCCAGTTCTCAACTGGTATCAGATTGTCAGTTTAATAAACAAATAATATTGTTTATCTAGAGATGACGATTATTATTATTATTAACACTTGAAGAATGTGATTCAGAATATATTTTTTTTAACTTCTACAATAAAATTGAAATTTTCATTTCATAATCACTGATTCTGCTTCTAGAGAATTCTATTTATTAATGATTTTTGTTCATTAATATTCTACAGACAAATTTGGCTAAAATACTTTATTATTTTTCATGTAAAAACGTTTAAATGCGTAAAACAATATCTTACTCCAAATTTTTAAATAGACTATACAATTATTCATTTCCTCATAATATTAAGTGCTTTTCTGGAGATGTTTAGAGGGAGAATGCAGAGCAGGGTATTAGATAAAACTTATACGTAGAATATATATTATTCTTTAAGAAGAAATCACAATGACCTCTGTAATACACGTTAGTTAACGGGGATTGGAAGGGGTGTGGATGGAGGAAGGGAGGGAGGGGCAAATGGAGAGACGGGATTGATGGAGGGAGGTTAGAAGAAGAGATGAAATAAATAAAAAATACCACATTATTATTATTATTATTATTATTATTATTATTATTATTATTATTATTATTATTATTATTATTATTATTAAAAGTTTTTTCTTCATTAAATGCATAATGATTCTCAATACCAATGCGACACCATTTAAAATAAATTTTATATTAAACAAATAAAACAAAAAGGAACATCTAGAATTAATGAGCAGCATACCCATATTTCATAAATAGATTTCAATTGTTTTTAGTAATGCCCCTTGGTAATTAAAAAATGTACTCTGAAAATATTTGTGTCCATTATTTTAATGGAGGTTTATCTGAACCAAATATTTAGTCCTATTGTATTTACTAATTGATTGGACCATATTTTATACTTCGCATAGCTAGCAATTCAGTTGAAACGGAAGATTGCAATTATGGCTAGGGCCTTTGGTTCACGCCATTTGCATGGTAGTGGCCCCTCAAAAATTGTAAATGGTTGACTATCGATTCCAATTGAAAACTTGAAACGTGAAAAAATTACCCGTAAGCTCAGAAGATAAACTTCGTAGATAATCATGAAATTGTTTGATAGTAGGTATTAAAGCTGGACGTAAAACTCCAGAGATCATGCCAGACTCACCTAAGACTAACACTGATCTAGTTTGAATTTCAAGCAGTTTTTATGCTTTTAAACCACCTTCATTTCCAGTTATTGAGTAATAATTCAAATATGGAGATAATCATTAAAACTTTTCTTTTGTCAGTTTCCTCTTTTGTGACACACTTCCTTCATATTCTTGACAGAGTTTGATTTTGCTTATTGTTCTTGCACTACTATAAACCTTTACCAGGTAAATTTAATTTTTTTCTGGAACATAAATTTTGATCTTAATGATACGTGAAATTAATACCAAAGAGGGTAGTTCTTGCCGTTCACTCCTAATTATACGATTTGGAGATGTTATACAAAATATCTTCGCTGGAGAAAGTACAATCTTCCTCACGATTTATGAAAATAATTATTTCTCTTCATTTCGAACTCAAATGTGAAAGGGGAAACCCTGCAACATCATGTAAAATAAAGATGTTTTGAAGAAACGTCTTTTCAAGCCTTGTACTGACAGTATCGTCATAAACGAAAACTTCTTAAATGTGTTCTTTTTGTAGCACTGGAAAGGGTTAAAGGTTTTCTAAAGAATTCGACCGTCTCTGAAGAAATCGCAGGCAGATATTTTGTTTTGATGTTGCTGGGGCCCTTTTATGTCGAATGTTTCTGATCTTCTCGTGCCCAGCTAGCTTTGCCTGCACGTTCCTCTCTTTTGCGACGCAGAGAAAGAATTCCTATTGCTTTGATTTACGAAGCGAAAAATATTTTGTAACTGAAAGCTGTTAGGTGTAAGCTGTTCAGACCGAGAGAAAGTAGTATAGCAGTTTCAACATTGGGAATTTGAGGGGTCTTTGCGTACTCTGACGTTTGCCAATTGTTCGATTAGTCATTTGTCATCGTAAGATCAAGTTCAACGTTCAGCAAAAGTTACTCTACGACTTCGTCCAGAGAAGTTCGAGGAAGGAGCGTGATATACGGGGATAAATGAAACGAGGATTATCTGCTGTAGAAGGTATCTAGTATATTAGCTGAGAACCTGACAAGCCTCAAATCAGTGCACATCGCATTGAAAATTTGCTGTTTAGTTATTCGTGGTTTTTCCTGTCTCTAATAAAATTAAAAACAGTGTTCCGCCTATGATCTTTAAACCTAAGCGTAGCACATTATTTTCTAAAGTCAGAGAGAAAGCATCCTGATATGGTCTAGAAAAATAAGGGATTATTTTTGTAGGGAATAGTTTGTAAAACTGAATAGATAGCAACATTTCTGACGTCGTGTGGAATCAAATATTTAAGAGAGATCAAATATTTATTAACATTAATTCATTAATGTTGTTGATGTGTTTTACTGGCCGGATTATTTTAAATGAATTTTTCAATATTTATTCAATTTAATTTATTATATTCGATGGAAAATATGGGGTTAAGAATAGTTTGGTCGCTCTGAATGATCCTAGTGATGTCACATTAGAAATGTCCAACATACCCATGCTGGTAGCAAACCAGTGGATACATTTTCCAAGCCTGGACATGAGATACAAAACAACATTATTATGTACTATCATTAACGCTGTTTAGCTCCAACACAACACATTCTGTTTCCTGATTGTGCATTGGTTCACACACTTGCGCTCTGCACTGTAACTCAATGCACCCATGAATCAAACAAACAGTTATCTAAATGAGAATTTAATCAACTATAAAATACCAACTGTAACACAATAAAGGACAGATTTATCAGGCGTACGCATAGAGTGAGATTTATGTGTCGCGGGTTAGGAAACGGCACTCGGCTGCCCGTCCATCCATCCATCCGTCCGTCCGCCCGCTCGCTTTCTTGCGGCCAGTGGCAGCGATCCGCAACTCGACGCGTTGTTCACGGGCGGCGGCGGCGTGGCGGGGCAGGCGCGAGGCGTTGCGACAGCCTCAGGTCCTTGGGCCGCTGTCGCCGTCGCGCCCCACCGCCCAGCACCACGAACGCCTGCCCCCCCCCCCGCGCCACGCCCCCTGAGCGGTCGCCGCGCGGCTAACAGCATTCGGAACGCGACACGAGACCGATCGGAGATTTGAGGCCGGGGAAAATGCGGCCGCCGGGAAACGGAGTGACGCTTTGAGCGAAGAGGTGGAATGAGTGGTCTGAAATAAATGCTGTTAGAATTGAAAGGCTGTTTGGAGTGACCTCCTGATTGGAGTCTTAGGCGAGCGCAGCCTAAAGCGAGAGGGGGAGGCAACTGCATCTCTGTACCCCTTGAGACCTTTCTTGACAATTAATTTTTTTTATTTGTGGAATATTTTACTAGGAAAGAAGTAAAATATAATACAGGGAGAATACAAGCGTTACTTAAATGACTTGTGTTCATCTATAATATGTCCCGAAAACGGCAATTGGCATCGGCCCCTTTGATCCCGGGGTTCCTAGCCTGTCACCCAACCAGGAATCCGTGATGCCTCGAATTCGCTTAACCTTCGTGACTTCACGTAGTTAACGAATTCGGCTAACGATGCTGGTTTCGCGGTCGTGGCCTTTCAGTAGAACCATCCCAGAATTCGCCTGGATGACCGAGGAAAACTACGAAAACCCCGGTCAGGACGGCCAGAAAGGGGATTGAACCCGGGCCTCGTGAATGCGAAATCAGCGTGCTACAACCTGAGTCACTTCTCTCGGACTAACATTAATGATACACCTAGTAAATATTGTTGACTTCATTTTAAATCATTTACATAATTGCCACAAGGTTTAGAGAGCCTCTTCCCGAAATATAGTGTATCAATTCCCCAAATTGGCAGTTTAAAAGTGGGAAATCAGGAATTGTTCATATTTACAGACAAAATGTTTTATTACGTGCCCGTTTCAATATTTTCCGAACGCCTATGATTGTAACAAAGACACGAGTAAGGTGGAGAGGCGATGGAAGAACGCTGGAAGGATTGTTATCGGAGATATGGATTTGGAGAAGGATCTAAAGAATCAAATTGGCGGAACATTTTAAAAACGAAGATATAGCGAAACAAATATAAAAGAAGACTGTTGTTAGGGATCCGGAAGATAAATTTAATAAGTTACTATTGAAGTAATTTCCTTAATTTACGAGTGAGTAGTTCTAACAGCTGACATGATTCATTCACCCAGGACATCCAGTAGAAAGGAACGCACACAAATTCGTATCTGATTAGTGTAAATTCTTGTTAGTTTAGATTAAATCATGTTAGACTAAATTTGAGATGACTTTGTATGAAGTGATATGTATATGAGTAGTGATGAAGATGAGTAATTAATGGGTACCTAAGAATTCAAATGAAGAAGAAATCATAAAATCATGAGAACCTGACTCAAGCCAATGGTTTAGCAAAAATGCTTATATTTTTTATCATGCCCGCTCATACGGAATAAAACCAATTTTAAAGGAAAGAAAGATAGGAAATAAATATCAAAATTTCAAATCAATATCTACATTGGAAAGAATATATGCTGCAAAGAGTCTGAACTTTCGATTTTTTTATAAAACTCACAATTATACCAAAAAATATTTAAAACTTCGAAGGGCATATAAGAAATCTAAATAAACTACTGTTTTTGAAGTTGAGCACACGAGCTGGTTCTCGAAAAGCATCCTCTGCTCATTCAGCTTTGCAGGCTTTCGTTTTATTCCCAGATGGCAGGATAATACCGTCTGACAATAAAATGTAATCAATGGCATTCTCGACCATCTATTGAATTACATGTGTTTGCGAAACATTAAATGAACTTCATACGAAAACAGTATTGTGGTTTATTACTTCCACTCATCCCTTTGATTACACCCATTGCTTGAAGAATAATACCGTAAGCGGTGGCTCAGTGCATCTACTGATGTCACTGCAGCGCCTCTGACCGGGTCCTAGGTTCGAGTCCCGACGGCGGTAAGATTTTCGACACTAGCTTGTCAGCTAGGTTCAATCGCTGTCTGGAGGATACTTTTAGCGGCCGGATGCTCTGTTCGGTAGTTTTTCTTGGTTTCTCCGATCAACACCAGGTGAATGCCGGAGCAGTACTCTAACAAATGGGCCACGGACCGCGCGCAATCTTTCCTTCCTCTTCCATGTCATATCCTCACTCCATACACACACACTTACACTAACATACACTACACTACCACACGTGCCGGGAGACGGGTCGGAGACTCGGAACGCGTTCTGGCTGGTGCCCTGCTAGTGGGAGATACTCCGGAATATCCCTCGTTGGAGAAAACCCCGTTAGCCGACGGTAGGTCGGCGCCGGATGTGGTCATCTAGCAGGAGAAGACCACCGCCACCTCCCGAGCAAAAAAAAAAACACTACACTTTCGGGCGCTAAAGACCTCAGTAGTTGACGTGCCCGGAATCACTAACAATCAATCAATCATATTGAGCATTCGTACTATCTAGACACTTCTGACGGAGCAGACCTTAACAGAAGCTCCACGAGAGAGACGATTTAATTTTGGAGACCACATGTCAAGCACAGGGAACTGTTGCGCCGAGTGGGACACATTTGACTTCCATAATATTTGAATTGGTTTTCGTCAAAGATCAGTAAAATCTGTATACGACATATAGGGGAAAGTACAATTAGCGCACGTTTTATTGATCTACAAAATCTTCTTTGAACCCTTTTCACCCAAAATATTCAAATGATGACTAAAAGTACCAACAAAGTGAGGTTAGCAACATTTGAAAACTATGTATTTTCGCTCCCGAGTCATAGATAACTTATTTGCATTGATGAATGAACAACTTATTTGATTTTTTAGTACTGCTCATAAAATAGTCATCCATACCCCTATATTTCCATAACTATCAAAAGAGAGCTCAACAAAACGTGCGGATAGAGAATCTATATTTAAGTCTAGAAGAAAAATAAGGGGCCACCTTCGCATTTGCTCAATGGATCAGAGAAACTTAACGTAAACCTGATAGTCATGGACCCATATAATTTCTTATCAGAAAGTTGTCTTCAACATTAATCGAGCGAAGAGAGCTTGTCTCATAATTTCAGTATTTTGTTTCGTATCTCCTTATTATCCGTTCTGATAGAAACATCACTTGCCCGACAAATTTTTACATTTAGTTTTCGCGTGCCATTTTGTTTTCTCTCGCAAGCAGAGCAATATCCCTCTGTTCTCTCACGTTTAAGGAGTCCAGCTCAAGGTCAGATGTTGAAATATCGTGAGTTTCTTTCTGTCAAAAATCACATTTAGATCCGTTTAATAACACAATTGCCTATCGTATGTTGAAAGCTCTTAAGTTAAAAGTTGGAAAATTCTCAGAAATTGGGACAAAAGCAATTGATTTTAATACCACATTAGTATACAAAGAGGACGTTTAATGTTTTAGTTTTATGCGGTCTTGTAAAATTACTCAAAACAGTTGCATGTGTATTTAAAAATTTAACTATTGCCATCCTCTAAAGACAGGAAAAAGAGTTTGTAGCGGAATGTCGTCCAGTTGGATGTCCTCGCGTAAACGTAGCTTCAAAAGCCCTTTACACCTCCATCCGCTGCCCGCAAGCCAGGTTTGATCCGGTTGTAAATTTAGTTGCAAGAACAACATTACAGCGACAGATTTACAACCGACGGTATCCAGTCTTCCGAGCGGCGGTTGAATGTGTATGATA
This sequence comes from Teleogryllus occipitalis, assembly GCA_011170035.1. Lineage (NCBI taxonomy): Eukaryota > Metazoa > Arthropoda > Insecta > Orthoptera > Gryllidae > Teleogryllus > Teleogryllus occipitalis. The sequence continues at coordinate 63,133 of BLKR01004002.1, forward strand.
AGCTTTAGGAAAATGCGTACACTTTCGTGGCCATGAAGTCCATTATAGAGCGAACGAAATGTTCGTGGCGTCTTCTAAACAGCTTAGGGATAATTCGTTTCCGAAAAGGATCGTGAGATGTAGAGGCAAAAAGATCTAAATTAAAATCTTGTCAGTTGACTATATATCATTCGATTCAACAGATTTATTCAGTAAAACATTAGTGCATGGAGTTTGAATGCGCAAAGAAAAACATCCATTTATAGAATTCTTCGACATTTCGAGGCTATTACAGTACTAAGATTTACGAAGGTAATGAGACCCAGAAAATAGAATTTTACATAACCGCCTTTTTCCATGTACTTCCAATTACAAATACAGATATTTTTATCAATTAATGTAATACATTAATAAGTTACTCTTCTCAAAGTAATGAGCACTTTTTTATGTTCTTACACAGATCTTGCAGAAAGATCATTGCAAGTATTGCGGAAAGAATTTCTTTCTTATTAATCAAGTTGCTGTTTCGTTAGAACACTAATGTTGCAATTTACTTATCCCTCTTCCAACATAACAAAAAGATCGCAAAGAGGAGGTGTGTTCTTTGAGGAAACAAATCGTTTAGAGGTGAGTTATCGGATACAAATCTCAATACATTTCTCAGCTTCCAATTACGATCTATCGTCAGTTTTAAAAATTTCTCAAATTTAGAGACCACTGAATGGGAATTTTAGCCATTCGCAATTAAATAACATTAATAATATTCAATCATTATTGAAGTACCAGAATACCTTTTGTGGATTTCAAAATATCGCAATTAAAAATCTATTCTGTAGAAGAATGCTATCAATATGAATGAAGTCTTTATTTCGGGACCAAATTCTTCCGTCTATTTACCTGTTGTCGAGTGAAATATATTTATATATTCTTTACTAGTAAAAAACAACAATTTTATAACTATATTCCTTGTCTTAATTCAAAAAAGACTTTGTTTTCGTAGTCAGTTTTCTTGTTCACGTCGATTTACGAAGACGATTTAAAATAATAATGTATGAAGTATGTATGGTAGTGTGTGGCATACTCTCATCGCGTACTACAATAGTGAGCTAGAAAATGGCATTCCTCGAATCAAAAGCAAAGCAAGTGCTGGTCGCTCGGGAGCGCTACGGGGAGCGCGGAGCGTGTGTGCACGCAAGATGGGAAGGCACCGTCTCCCGCCCCTCAGCCCTGCTCACGCCCCGCCCTTCCCCGCGACCCCAGCGGACCCCGCCCCCGCCGCCCCCGCCGCCCCCGCCGCCCCCGCCGCCCCCGCCGCCCCCGCCGCCCCCGCCGCCCCCGCCGCCCCCGCCGCCCCCGCCGCCCCACCGCCCCCGCCGCCCCCGCCGCCCCCGCCGCCCCCGCCGCCCCCGCCGCCCCCGCCGCCCCCGCCGCCCGCCGCCGCCCCCGCCGCCCCCGCCGCCCCACGCCGCCCCGCCGCCCCCGCCGCCCCCGCCGCCCCCGCCGCCCCCGCCGCGCCCCGCCGCCCCCGCCGCCCCCGCCGCCCCGCCCCCCCGCCGCGCCCCCGCCCGCCCCGCCGCCCCCGCCGCCGCCCCCGCCGCCGCCCCCCGCCGCCCCCGCCGCCCCCGCCGCCCCCGCCGCCCCCGCCGCCGCCCCCCGCCGCCCCCCGCCGCCCCCGCCGCCCCGCCGCCCCCGCCGCCCCCGCCGCCCCCGCCGCCCCCGCCGCCCCCGCCGCCCCCGCCGCCCCCCCCCCAGCTCTACGAGGAACCCCAACGAGGAGCGGAAGAGCCCGGGACGGGGGGTGGGCCGCTTGCCGAGCAAACATTAAATATTGCTCGAAGAACGGAACCGGATTAAAAGGGTTTGTCCCGAGGCTCATCTATTACAGGAAGACTTAATATTAAAAGAGCTGGGATGTTTGGCTCGTCGGGGAACGTTCGGTTTCACACGTTTTCAATCTATTCTTACGCGGAATCTGTGCTCTTCTTTGTTCCGTCCTTATCTTCTATTCTTATGCATACATTAATTTTTCCTTCCATCGCTAATACTCTTCTTACACAAGTTCCATTTACTATGATAATATAAAAGTGATTGGTAATAAATGAATAATATTTCGTCAGTGAAGAAAATCTTAGTTAGTTAGTAATAATATTGTACTGTGATTGTATAAAGTTTGCCTCTTGAATTAGGTCCGCTTGTTGAAAAAATCAGTAAGATAAGAACATTTAGTGTCAAGTTATCTATGTATTAATAATTTTTATTCAAAATAAAAATCTTTTATTTGGCATATTTGGTCGACTGTCTGACATTGCCGGCTACCAAAAGATGCTAGAGGAATAGAGTATATGAGGAATAGAGTATAATGTGAAAAAGGTGTGTTAAAGGTTAAACAAATAGTCGGAATAAGTGCTTTAAAGATGAGAAATTACACTGGTTGCGACCCACCTTAACGTATGCATCCTCAAATAACACCTTGCCCTTAGAAGGTACTTGCAAATATTTTTAATCATTTTATTCTAAGTGTAACAGTTTTATGAGACGAATCAATTTACGTGAAGTAATTTAAAGTGCAGAATATCTCTACGTGAGATTGCTCCATTTCCGTATTTTCAAGTATCTACTACTGCTATTGATGTCCTGAAAATTGATTGTCCAATAATGGAATATACTTTGTGGTTGTAAGACTCATGAATGGCACATAAATTGCGGTAAATGTCTGTGGTCTATTAAGCGTTTGATGAGCAACATACATTCCTTGGTTTTGATTGTCACCGATGGACGCTCCAGATTCAACTGATAATATTCTTTCCCTAAAATTTTATAGCTTTAGCTAGAATACTACGACGAAATTCTGAATACCCAAATATCTACAATTAATTAAATATTTTATCATTACTAGTTTCATCCATTTATTTAATTAGAATTGTCATATTAATTTTTACTTTCTCGCTACGGAGTAGAGAGAAAGTTATGTAATGCTGCGCGAAAAAACGTCGTATTTTCGGCATAAAAACTTTTATTACAGGGTCTTGGTAACAAAAAAGTGGATAAATCCAGTTGATAAATTTAGAAAAAAATCCTGTATCACGTCAGTTCGTCTGTCTGCATGTCTATCCGTCTGTGAACAACGCTAACGGTTGCACCGTTCAGCCGATTTTCACCAAAATTGATATTCCCAATCGGTCTTATGTCGCGGGCCCTTGAACTAGAAATCGATATTTTAATTTGAGGGTATTTCACAAGAAGCCGCTGAGATATTTTCAAAATTTCAAAGAAAGGCTCCATTGTTTTGGATTACTTTTCATGTTGGATAGTGTGAAGGACGTTTAAGAGAATAGCGCAAGTCTCATGGTCGTTAAAAACCCTTGCAATTCAAAAATTGCAAAAGTTCAAAAATTTTTCGACATATCCTGCAGCTACGATTATGAAGAGAGGGTTTTCTCCTTAATGAAATCTGTTCCTTAAAGATGGATTTTAAAATTAGGTCGTGTACAATTTTTCGAAAATTTGACTACTTTTTGCGTAATTTTTCTTGAAAATAGGCTGAGAATGTACGTGCTGTTTTAACATAACTAGTTATAATTTGATAAAGAAAAGCGTTAAACGGTTGCTTAATTCACTGCGAAGCGCGGGGACGACGATTGAGTGCAGTAAACCACGCGTGCACACACTCTTGGCACTCAAACATTGCACTTTTGAACGGTCAGTCCACGAAAACCTGAAGTATGCAGTGTCGGAACATAAACGTAAATTGTACGGGCTCCAGAGCCGCGGGAGCGTGAGTCAACGCGGTGCTGCCAGGTAGAACACTTCGCCCCCGCCAGCTACGCCGCTGAGGATGCCTGCCACAGTTGCAGGCGACACGTATGGACAAGTCTCCGTTAGACCACGACTAACAAACCCGAAAATGTCAAATAATGTAGAAACCGGCTGTGAAAGCCTACAATGTATATAAACGTAAATGTTTAGGGTGTATTATAAAATTATTTAGTTTGAACAATAGATGGAAATTTCTATTAGAGCACCGTTGAAATCATGAATTTTTCTGAGAGGCATCAGAAGATCATTGGATGAATCATCTGTCACAATTCATCTTTAATACGAAATTTTGAGGTTTTAAAGCCATATTTATCCGGATCATCAGCGGCCTCAACTACAGGTTCTCCTACGATTTAAGGTAATTTCGAGCTACTGAAATAAATCTAAATGTCTCATGAGAGATCTGTGGAAGGTGAGAACCTCTTTACGAGGTGACGTCAAAAGCGCATTTCACCCTAAAAGACAAGGAGGGATTGCGTTTTGTAACTCTGAGCGTCTGGGAGAGATTGGCCGAAGAATGCTATAATCCATTCGAATCATTATTGTGGGTAATTCAGAAAAAAAAGTATAGTTGCAAGAGAATTCATTTTAAAGCAAGAATGTGTTCAGCGATGCGACGAGGCGAACCTCTCCAAAATCCACTCGAAGATGTTCTGGTGTGCATTCGGAGAGTTACAAGGTACATAACTGTTAAAAGTTCACAGATTCAAATCATGATTGAGAAACTTTAAAAACAGGTGAATGTTATCTTTGCTCGAGCGATTCCTAAGGAATGAATACCTCTTTGAGATGAAGCTGTTGTCGCGGGTCGCGCCAAAATACAATTCGAAATGGTGTTTGGAGTCGCTGCGCATTTCCTCTACCAATGAAGGAGTTATATTTTTGGGTTATTATGGTGTATATTTGATACACCTTATCAGGCATTTCAGTGTAAATAGTAATATTCACAGCCTCAGACTTTTTGGACAGAATTGAAAATGCGCCATGCACTAAGAGACCCGATAGAGATGCGTTTGGCGACTGGATGCGTGGCTGATGTTGGCTACACTACAGAAGGATGGCAGAGGCGTTTAGTACAACTCGGAGAGCCACTAGGAAGATATTTGTTTGATGTTTACCAGTTAGTGCTACTGTAAATTTTCGGAAACTCGCTCATAAAAGTTTAGCTTTCTTAATTCTGAAAAGCGGTCCTCTAGTAGAAATTTCACTCAGTTGTTCAGATTATATAGTTTTGTAAGTCACTGTAAACATTTACGTTTATGTGCCGACACTATATTCTTCTGTTTTCGGGGGCTAGTGGCCCGAAAACGCAACGATTGGTTGCGGAGTATGTGCTGAAGCGTGCTCCCACACGAGCGTGCATTACGAGGTGAAAAGCTCATCACGGCGTGTTGCTGAAGCCGCGCCACGTACCAAAGACCACGCAGCGATGCTCTTGGCGTCTGGGCGCGCCTCGGAGGTGCGTTCCCACCTCGTTACTCTTCTCCCCCTCAGCCGGCCGAGACTGCAGGCGACGCGCGCCACTTATTCCCGCAGGGAAAGTTGTTTGTCCTCCGCGGGCGGGGGAGAGACAGGGGCCCGGGACCTCGAAGTTGGCGACGGTCTGCGGGCTCCGCGCCCCCCACCCCCCCGCCCAACCCCGCCCCGCCTAGCTTCACGCCGCAACTTGCTCCTGAGAAACGCTCTCCACTCAACCAATTAAACTCGACTCCCAGTCGCCTCCAATGCGTTGCCGATATTTACGGTCTTATCGGCGAACGGATTAAGGCAATGCATTGTGGGGGCGCTGTTTCGGTTAGCGGCGCGGTTTCCGCGGTGCCTCTCGCCCGAACGTCCGCCGCCTCCGCCCCCGCAATATGCTTAATGGCCGCGTAATTTATATGGCCCGCTCGCGGTAACCCTCAGTAGCCTTTGGTTCGCGTTCTGAGTTCTTGGGTTCACCTCCCGTGTGTCACACCTGCAGTACACCTTTAAGGTAGCTGTCTACCTGAGAAAAAAAATTTTAGAATTTTCGATCTATATTGTGTTCCTTGTATTTTTTTGATTTATTTATCCTTTTAGAGATCAAATAATTTTAAAAAAGTTTTCTGTTTGTTTATAAATAATTGGCCAAAATACGGTTTTTTGCTTCAAACATCTTAATTCCACAACAAATTGATACATTTTAATAATTCTTTTTTAAATTGATCACAATTGAATATTCTAGTGAATGAACTAGAATAGTAAAGGAACTGTGAAAACTAAAGAATCAGGATTTGTTTATTTGAGAAAATATAATTGTTTATAGATTTATTTAGGACATTTCAGTTCATAAAAGTGAAACTTTTAGTGACAGGTTAACTATTCTAGTTCGTTCACTAGAGCAAATCGTGGGTTACATGCTGCAAAAAGAGTTATATTATTATCTTAAATACTTTATGATTTATGATGTTTGACATACATGAATGTGCTGAAAATCTGAAGTCAAAGGACTTCAAAAACAGTTGACATTCGCCTCGAAAAAAAACCTACTTACTGTCCTTTATATGGTAAATATACAATATTTGGTATTTTTAAAGTGATAAAAAGACTTCAATCCTTTGACACAAACATTGGTTGTTTTTATTAATAAGGTTTTGCAGATTAATAAATATATAAATCGATGTTCCATTTCCACAATGCCTTACAACTAATCAGATATTCAGAAATAATGATGACTGGTATAAAACGCAGAGTTTATCTATACATATGTTTACCCCAAAATCCAATTAGTCATGGAATGATGTTTGTATTATGGTATGAGAAACTTTAAAAAGAATGAGCACATAAAACTCGATGAGCTTGGTAATGAATGTCCGGCCGGCGGTGAAAATATGAAATGTTAAAGAGAGAAGGAATGGAAAGACGTCAAGAGTAAATCCCTCAAGTATTATTTCATTGCGAATAATTTTCAAACGTTGCCAGAACGCAATTTTGTGGCATCATTAAGCATGTGTGTGATATTTTAAACCGGCTGTTGTCAAGTATATCAAAATAACACTTCACTAATATCCTAAAACATTGCATAATACTTGATCTCTCTCCAACGATTAGTAATGTTTAATCCGCTCTTTTATCTCAAATTTATATTATTCTTATTGAATATTATTCATATTGAATAATAGTAATAATAATAGTAATAATAATAATAATAATAATTATTATTATTATATTAGTGAAAACGATAAGAAAAAATAAGTAGTTTTATTTTATGATTTTGAATTATGGATATTTGTGATGTAACTCAACGTAATTTACTCATGGTCATTGTTTTTTATGAAAACTAATTTATTTATACTGTAATTATTGTTAAATATAAAATGTAAAACACAAACACTAAAAATTCAAATAGTTTTTCATTTAAAACATATTTTGTCAAGAGTAATAAAACAATTTTTTGGAAGATTCATTACATAGAATTTTTTAGTATGCAGAAGCGCACGTTTTTATCTTTCGGAAATATTTTTGGTGGCGCACACACTCTGAGGCGTGGTTATTTTTGTTTCGCTCGGAAGCGCCGTTTTCATTACGGGCACGAGCGCTTTGAAGCCTACCGTAATCACGTTTAATGGAAGCGGAGTGCTGCTGCAACAGAGAACTTCTTGGGAAAACATCGGTCGGTGAAGTTGGGACAAAAGTTGCGCGTCTCGTGCCGCCTGTTCGCTTGGGCGATCAACGCTGAAGTATTGCAGGCCGGCCGGCGCTGCTGTTTTTAGTTCGATGCTGGAGCTCACAATCGTGAAGGTTTTATCCCTTCACGTTGCGGTGCCGACTGTTGCTGCGAGTTGATTAGGAAATAGGCATTAGATGGCACTCTGTACGTTAATTTGCAGTGCGTAAGTTAGTACATGTGTATTGCCTCCGGTAAAAGCAGTGGGAAGCGAAAAAAGAGAAGTCGTTATTTTAAAATAAAAACGTTTGAGAAAATTTCTTCGAAAAAAACAACAACAGAAAAACGCGGATTAATCGTCGAGGCGAATTGGTGTTACTGATGTCAAACACGTTGACAATATATACCCAGAAAATGAGTTTAATTATATAAGAGTAAAACTGCATTAAGAGGGTGAAGTAAATGTATATTTACATTACGGCCAAATCTAAATTACATATCTACGTTCGGTCATAGCGAAAGAGATGTACAAGAGACAAATCGTACAAAAGTTCCGCATCTTCCTCCAGAAGCTAATGCACTACCTTCATTGTCGTTTAATCTGCATTGCAAGCATTACAAATTCCTCCATTACTATTTTTTTATTTGTGGAATTAATTTTTCAGTACAATATTAATTTAGGTGAAAATCTTTTAAAACAGTGCTGATTTTACAAGATTTTATAACTAACATGATGCTATAAAAATCGCTGATTTCTTTCATTTTCTTTGTTATCGTCGGTTATTATAACGGTATTATAACTGAAATTTCAAATAATTGAAGATGGTGTGGAATTCTAAAAGTTTAGTGTAGAATTTTATGTAACAATTAAAAACATGGATTTCGGCATTGGAACAAAGAGATATTTCATATAGAAAATTCAAGCATTAGACTTAACATAAGAAGGTAGGTTGCAGAGAATGCAGAACTCATCAATTCTTCTCCCGCTCCTGCTGTAAGCGGCAACGTTAAATTGAACGTAAAGACGCAATTGAAGCGAAAATTCCCCACGGCCGCCGCGTCCCGGAATCGGAAAGAAGCGTCGCCGAAGAGGGTCAGCGCCTCGAGGGGCGGAATTAACTCCTTTGCCCGAAAATTGCGCGCGCGCTGCGAGGTGCTCATTTCCATGGCGCGCGCCCCGGGAGAGCGCCCTCCATTACGCCGCGGATCTGCCCCGCTCCCTCGCTCCTCCTCTGCTCCTCCCTCTCTCCTCTTGTCGGCCCTTCGTACTTTCCATCTTCTCCCTGTCTCTTTTCCCTCTTGTGTCCTCCTCTTTCCCTTCTATTGTCCTCCTCTTTCACCTCTTGTGTCCTCTCTCTTTCCCCTCTTCTGTCCTCTCTTTCCCCTCTTTTGTTCTTCCTCTTTTCTCTCTTCTGTCTTTCCCCCTCTTCTGTCCTCCGTCTTACCTCTCTTCTGTCCTCCATCTTTCCTCTCTTCTGTCCTCCGATTTTCCTCTCTTCTGTCCTCCGTCTTTCCTCTCTTCTGTCGTTCGAATTTCGTCTCTTCTGTCGTCCGTCTTACCACTCTTCTGTCGTCCGTCTTACATCTTTTCTGTCGTCCGTCTTACCTCTCTTCTGTCGTCCTTCTTACCTCTTTTCTGTCGTCCTTCTTACCTCTCTTCTGTCGTCCGTCTTACCTCTCTTCTGTCCTCGTCTTTCCTCTCTTCTGTCGTCCGTCTTTCCTCTCTTCTATCGTCCGTCTTTCCTATCTTCTGTCGTTCGTGTTTCGTCTCTTCTGTCGTCCGTCTGACCTCTCTTCTGTCCTCCGTCTTTCCTATCTTCTGTCGTCCGTCCTTCCTCTCTTCTGTCTTCCGTCTTTCTTCTATCCTCTCTTTCGCTCCCCTGTCCTCTCTTTCTCATCTCCGATTCTCTTTCTTTCCTCTCTACGGTTCTCTTTCTTTCCACTCTCCAGTTCTCTTTCTTTCCACTCTCCAATCCTCTCCCTTCTCTCTCTCCTTTACTTCCTCTTTCCTGCCTTCCCGCTCTCTCAATCACCGTTATTTACAGCTTGTCGCCCTTCCACATTTCCATTCTCCGCCCCCTCCCCAACTTTCGAGCCCATCGTCTTTCATATCTGTAGTCTTTCCGACACTCCTCTGCCGACGTTACACCCTTCGGCGCTCCCATTCCGTACTGCCATTCTACTGTTTCTCTCGCTCTTTTGGTCTACTCTCCCAATCTCACAAGTTCTTGAACTTTCTCTCTTTCCGCATTTTAATATTTAGATATCAAGCTTCTCCCCCTCTATCTCGCCAAATCTTCCGTTTAACTGCCGAATCTTCCGTATCAAGTCAATACTCTTGTCTCTTGTCATTCTTTATCACTACGCCCAGCCCACAACATTATATCACATCCTCTCCTCTATTTCACATCTCCACCTTAATCCACACCACTTCTCCCTGTTATCTTCTAACCCTCTTGCTAGTTTACTTCCGAGAATCTAGCGCTATAGAGTATCTTAAGTTTGAGTCTTGATTCGGAGATGAAAGTTAACATAAGTTTGAGTTAATGAGTAAATGCTCCGATAAATGCTCAGATCAAGCTTCTATTTAGGTTCGAAGGTAGAAAATATATCTCATAAAATATTTTCAAATGTTCTGTCTCAAGTTTGTGTATCACATTTCATGACTTCTGATTTCTGTAACAAAGATAGCTTGTCCTAAAATACTATTTGTCTACTTCTGGAACGGATCACTTTTTAATACGCAATATGTGATCTCCAACTTTCAGCTTTCTCCGCACCTCGTCTTTACCCTGCCACCTCTATTCCATTTCACTGCGCCATCTTCTAATGGCCAGCTGTTATAGTTTCTCGTGGTTTCTCCAATCAACAGGCGAATACCAGAGCAGTACCCTAATAAATGGGCCATGAACCACGCGCGATCATTCCTTGTCCTATCTTTACCCCTTACTTACTCCCACCCACATACACAGCACTGCCATATATGTGGGTAAACCGATCAGAAGCTTAAAGCTTAAAGCTGGACGGTGACTCGCTAATCGGAAATACCTGGTTGGCGAAAACCTTGGTAGTCGAAATATAGGTCGGCGCCGGATCTCACCATTTATCAGGGAAGCTGCCACCTTCCAAGAAAAAACGCGCATTACACTTACGGGGCTAATGACCTTAGCAGATGACACGCTCGCAAATACGAAATAATCAATCAATCGCCGCACCATCTCCACCCTCAAAGTCCTCACTTCCCTCATAGCCCACGATCACTGTCGAAAAACTCTGGTAATGCGAACCAAAGAGCTTTTCTGTTCGCTTCGGAGGGTCTTTGATCGTACGATGATTGGGGGTGGCAATGTTTGGTTGTAACGTGAGGTACCTTGGCTGCTGTATCTAGTCCAAAACTCGTACTTTTAGAGGAATCTGAAGTGGACGAAATTGATTCAGGATTTTTAAGGGTCAATCTACTGTTTCCTGTTTTCAATTCATCATTTATTCTGTCTTTGTGAGGATTACTTACGCCACCACTTATAACCAGTTTATTATTTTCTTATTTTAATGTATTATTATCCACTTTAATGTATTTTTAATGTATTATTATCCAAATCCTGACTTGAAAATTTGTTTATGGATTACAAGATTATCGTATAACATCACGCTCGTTGCCATCAGTATACATCGTACATAACGTTCTACCTTCAACAAAAGTTTTATATTATAATTTTTTGTTTTCGCTTTTTGTTTTTATGTAGATTCTTACAGTCTATTGTCACACGCACTTCGTAATGTAGGTCGGTTGGTGGAGGGGTAGGGAGAGAAGAATTTGTGTCTGAAAGTTTTAAATTTCATTTTGTGAGCTTTCAAAAGAGGCAGCGAGGGATAGCGTAGACAAAGCCCTCATTTGGTAGGTGTACTCGTTCATAATTCATAAAACACCGACGACGAAACAAAAGAGAGCGGTTTGGTTTAGTGAGGAGATATTATTGCCAGTTGTTTCATGAGCTTGGTGCCCTGCTCTGAACCTATGTCTCTCTGGGAAGGTCACGTTTGAATTTTTTCTTTCTTTCTTTATTGAAACAAGCGAACAGGATGGACCAAAGGGCGCTGATGTGCTTTGTTTTAATGACCCAATGGGATTAAGATTTTGTTCAGCCTATTCTAATTATTACTTTGAATTCAAAACATTAGGGTTGAAACTAGAACGAATAGAATTTATGTATACACTTCAGAAAAGTATATCAAGGGCTACGTGTAGGAACATATCATTTTTCGTGTCAAATATAAAAAATGTTTTAAGATAAAATTCTCTGTGATCTGCAGATGTTGATTACCCTTTGAAGTCTTCACTTCAAAGAAGGGAATGTCTGTGGTTGAAAACTGTCGCTCCACTCAGAATAAAGAATAAAAAAGGGAATTTATTTTGCTTCCTTTTGTGAGATTCTGAACTTGCAGATAGCAACTTCCAGGTAACATTTTTAAATAGTTTACGACAACAATTTATCCAGTGTTTTTTAAGCATAATAAATGTGAACCATGTCTCGGGTTACAGAACTGAATGGCAATAAAGTGTATTCATGTATACCTTGTGATTTTTATTATATGCTTCACTAAAGCCCAATAATGCACAAACTGTTTCGCTGAAATATCTGTGTATCGAAATTTACATTACCTCAGGAACAAAATATGGTTCGCTGTTTCACGAACACTGTGACACCTGTTTATTATAGTATGGAGAACAAAGTGCATGAAGCAGTTTATTATGGTATGCAGTCAAATATATCATATATCAATATTCAATCTTTTTTTTAAAAACTCATTTGAAAACATAAGTTAAAAGCTTTTCAAAATTAATAAATACATTGAAAAGGAAAGAATTGAATGTTTTGTCATTGGAGATATTTCCAAAAGATTCAAAAAGTGCAGCTTGACAATGGGTGCTGGAAATTTCTTAATATTAATTTGAACATAAAAATACATCGTACTTTCACTAGAAAAGAAACTATATTACAATGCACCACGGTTTTTACTCATAAATGATCCAATGAAACATTTTCTTTTCTCGTTAAACTCTTCGCGGAATTTGTATCAAGCATGTTTCTGAGAAATATCGCTCCCCGCTTGAGAAACTATCAGAGAACTAGCACGTGTGGATTTAACGGTTTTGGTTTTCCCTTCAGTGCCCCGATTCCGACAGCAAAAGACTGCGCCGGGAGGGGAGACACGGGGAGGAGAGAATGGCGAAGAAGAATGCGGCGGGAATGCAAGGCGTTCCGTGGCAGGAAGGGAGCAGCTCGATCTGCGCGGGTAGAAGGCGCGGTGGAGGCGGGGCGGTGCGAGAGCGGGTGGCGGGGAGGGAGCTGGAGATGAGCGGCTGCAGGAACGAAAGCGGGGCGCGGGCGGGAGCGGGAGCGGGGAATGGGGGGGCGGGGGGCGGGAACTGGCAGGTCGTGGCGTAGGCGTAGGAGATTTATCGGACTCCTTTGCTTTTGTTGCCAAGTTAGGCGATGAGGTCAAAGTAATGGAATTCCATGAGCGCCGGATAAATCAATATGCACCAGATGTGCTAGACTGCCTGCCTGCGGGCGGGGCGAGGTGGGGTGGGGTGGGGGCTAGGGTATCCACCCGCCGCGTGCCGCAGGCGTCGTCGGGCACGAAGGGTTCGCCCTCGCCCTTGGTACACCACCCCTCCTCGCCCCCGCCGCCTGCGGGTCGCCCGAGGGCGCGAGTTCGATGCCGCGTATCAGCTCCGCAATTTGTCACGGAGACGGACGCACGCGGTGCAGGTGGGGCGGGCCATCCATCGCCCGGCGATTAGGCGCTCCTCAGCACATGGGGCCCGCCCTGACGAACATGCAAATTCTGGCTCGCGTGCTACAAGCTATGTGGAATTGCTGGCGGTTGGAGTTGGAATGCCATTCAACATCTTTGTGACAGTATTAGACGTTTCTGAGCAGCCACGCACTTTGTAATACCTCGGAATTCATTTGTGAGAGTTTATTGTGGGAGCTTATGCATATCGTCTTGATTATTTTCGACGAAATTAGTTGATAGTGAAGGTTGGACCGTGGAAAATTGGTATTACTAATAAAGTGAACAAGATATTAAATTCCATCAGGCATTGTGCTCTCCGAATTGTAATAGTGTGTTGGATTCGTGTAAAGATAATGTTAACTCAAATACATCAGAGTTCTCTTTGTATTCCAATTTACTTTGTCTAATTAATTCTACCAATGAATGAATGAATTCTAGACACTGCATTTACATTTTAGAAGTGCAGTTAAAAGTTCTGAGTACTAAGAAACAGAGGGACTTCGAGCAAAGACACTCAGGATATTTGTTCGGTTCTCTCATGAAAATTTCATAGAATATGTCAGACGAAAACTCATATTTCTCTCTGGAATTCTTGTTATTGCCATCATTGTCCTACATAGTTTCATTGAAACAGATACAAATACGAATTTAAGAAAGCTATGAAAAATATATTGTTATAATTATGCGTACTGTACTGCGTCGTTTTAAACATCCGTTCGGCAAAATGTATCCTACTTAGCTTACTTATTAATCTAAAATAAGAACGTATTTCTTTATTTAGCGACCAACTTTTGAAATATGCACGTTCATTTCAGCAAGTGTAAATTAATCTCCAAGACGACTTGATGAAAGAAATAATTTCACGAAAAGAATTTAATTTTATCCTGGACAACAGAACGAACAACACGCTTTCCGAGATTTCGTTTCGTGTCGTTGCAAAGTCGGTTTGGGTCACGGGAGCGGAAAACGCAATAAAATTTTTCCCGTGCCGGAAATTTAATGAAATTGGATTTGTACAAAGAAGATCCTCGGTTGCCAGTTATCGGGAACAATCGACGTTCGGTGCGTGTACTGACGAATGCACTCCAACCAGGGACGTTAATAGGTTTTTCTTTTAAATTGCTTTGCAGTATTCTATCAGTATTGACACCCTCCATGATGTGTATCGAGTTTTTGTGTACGAATTTAGAGATTATTATCAGATACTGTTTTTGTTTTTATTGTAAAAGACAAATAAACATTACAGTTAATGAATCTCAAAAAATTATTCTGAGATGTTCATCCTGGGTTTACGAGTTTGTGTTAACTGTCAATGTTTGAATTTTCATTTGTTTTGGAGAAAAGAAATTGATTTATTCGTAGACATGTTGAGATAATACGAATCTCAAAGCCGCTGTGTCCGCTTATTTTTAATACAATTAAATACGTTTTTACAGTTAGATATTGATTTATTTGTTGTAAAAGATTTATTGTATTTATACATAAAACGTGTTTTACACTCTTTTAAAATCACTTTTAGAGAAGTGAGCTATTGATGTCTGAATTCATTGCAGCCTTTACAAGTTCATAGCGATAGTTAGGGACCTAGGAGTATAAATCACGAATAGAGAAAGAAGACAGTAACGGTAATTAAACAGTAAGTTTAAATACTGAATTGATGACTTTAGGCAGTCAACTTCTTTCAAATGATATAATTTTAAATTTGTTTCAATTATTTTTAAAATATTTTAAAAAAAAGAGTCCAATGTTTTGCTTAAATTTTGATGGTTATAACCAGTTAACTTATCCCAAAATATTTAATATGCAACAATGATGTTAGTATTTAAAAATATTTAAATGGAAGATTGCAAGATAATTGCGACATCCATCCTCGAGAGAGGAATACAACTGTATAATGATGTATACATTTGAACTTTAATAAAAAATGATTTGAAAAAAGAAGCAGAAACTAGGTCGTGTGTAGATTAATAATTTTGGAGATATTAAAGATGTTGTAAATTACCTAGATCAGCACCTCTATTTGGTTTCTTTGAAGTGGTGCCCGTAACAAGAACATTAATGGTAAGATCTCCAAATTACTTATCTCATGACTATCCGATAATTATTATCTTATTATTATCTGATTATAATCTTAATATTATCTAAATAACTAATCCGAATACTGTAATCGATTATTCTTATCTTTTTACTATCTGATTATAATCTAATGCATTACATATCGCAGCATCAGCATTTCAACCATTAGGTGCATTCCTGAAGCTTTTACAGTTTTGCGCTCCACATTTATTCCACATTTTTGTCAAGTTCTTTTTTGTTCAAGCTTCATTTTTGGCATTTTCTCGGTTCGTAATCGATGTTTTTGTTTCTATCATTACTTCTGCCTGCCTTGCGTGAGAAAATATTAATGAATAGTTTCTCTTCATAATCAATATACTTGCTAGCTTTTTTCTGTAAACTTTGGTGAGTCTCGTTGAATCGTTGCCAATCTCGCATTGCATCTATTCAAATTTAGATGTAGAGCGTATAAAAAGGACTAACTTGACGGAACCTACCTCTGGCGACTTCGAGGGGATCTTCAAATTTGGGCTTGCAAACTTTCCTCCCATCGGTTGCAAATTACTTCAACAATACTTCAGAAGCATTTCCATAATTCAATGTAAATTTGCTCACATAGTCACGGTGACATATTTACCACAGGTTCAAGCCAAGTTTACAAGCCATGCTTGAAAGGTTTTGGGTATTTCAAGGGAAATCTTTCTTTCTCCCTGCCGCGGGCTGAACCACTCTTGTCACTGGTCAGGTCACTCACCTCCCTTTGAGAAACGGGGCTCAAACCTCAAGAGTATCCATGTGGGATTTGTGGTAGGTAAACCGGTTTTCCAGGAGGTGGTTTTACCTTTGCGCCATCATCAGTCATCACTTATTCACAAAGACTATTTCATCTCCGCTATGGCCGCAAAGCCTAGGGGTACGTCGGGCATGATTTCTCTCTTAGGCAGCGTTCTTGTATCGCGTCGTGATTCTCTATTCTTCGAGGGCAAACGATTAATCAGCAACATCCAGCTCTTCACATACACTGGTTTGCCTGCAAGCTTGAGGATTGACAGTGTAGAGGGTGTAATACTGTCCTTCGAACTGTGAGACTCGTGCAGTGGGGAGCTTTTTCATATTCTGGAGAGGCAATAGACGATTTTCAATTTCTTTCTTTTCCATCTGCCCCCGATTACACTATTGTATTTATTGTTGGTGTCACCTGCACCGCTGCTATAATCTATCGTACAATGTATTTCTATTCATCATGAGCTGCTGATCTGCGAAAAAAAAGTTCCTTTCTTTAGGAGATGTTTTTCCTCCCGTTGTAATCACTGTATGCGTAAGTGTCGCTTAGGTAACTTCTGTACAAACGCGTAAAAAAAGTATATAATATTTGTTGTCACCCACGACTTGCTATTATTCGTGTGTCCATATATTCCGAGCGATCTGTGGGTTAACTTATTAATTTTAACAAAGGTAAGGACAAAAATGTTATTTGTGATCACAACGCAACATTAATCTTATCGGTTTATTTCTTTGGTCACCATTTCAACTCTTCTGGTCGCAATTCATTTCGTTGACTGGTTGGCAATCTCACGCTTTGCTCTCACCTCTGCTTCCAACCGTCTCCGCTGTTACCGGAGCAGCAGTCTGGCTCCTGCCTCTGATCCTCCACCCCCTCTCCTTTCAGCCCACGACGAGGGGTCGTCCCCGAAGTTTCTTCCCCGCGGCGCTGCATCGCGTTGGCAGCCGCCCCCGCAGACTCTGCCACTCCCGCGGCCCCCGCCACCTCTGCGGACCCCGCCGCCCTGCGGTCCCCGCCGCCGCCGCCCTCGGCTCGGCTCGCTCGCCACCGACCCGTCCCACCCCCACCCCCACCCCCAGCCCCGCCCCCGGCCCCGCCCCCACTTCCGCCCCAGCCCTGCCTCCAGCCCCGCCCCCGGCCCTGCCCCCGGCCCTGCCCCCGACCCCGGCCCCGGCCCCGACCCCGACCCCAACCCCGGCCCCCGGCCCCCGGCTCCGCCCCCGACCCGCACCCCGGCCCGCCACCGGGCGCGCCCCCCGCCCCGGCCCTGGCGCCACCCCGGGCGTCACCTCGAGCCCCCAGCCGCCCCCACAGCCCTCAAAACCTCCGCCGCCCACACCACCCCCGCCATCACCGCCTCAGGGAGCGCGCCCTGATTGGAAAGTTCTAGAAAATGCGTTTCCGAAGTGGAGTGTACTCGTAGCGCCGTCTTCTGGACCTTTTATTCGCGGAGCAAGAACTCGACTCGACTGGGCTTGGCTGAGCGGCGCGGCGCGGCGCGGCGCGGCGCGGCGCCCCGTGGCACGCCGTATGAATGCATTTGTGCGCCAGATCGGAAGTTACGCTTCCCCTGAGCCCGGTTTCTTTCCTTCCGAGCCCCTCCGGGCTGCAGCCGGGGCCCGGGGCGCGCCGACACCCTCCCCAAGAGCGAGGCGCGGCTCCGGCTGGAGGAAAAGAAAATAAAGTCAAAAATTGAATTGCTGTTGATGTGTCCATTTCGGAGAGAGACTTTACCAAGTTAGAATGTAGTATTAATGGGAATTTTTTTTGGGTACTTTAATTTTGCCTCACAATCGAGAAGAGTAATTGCGTTTTGTGTATGAAATACCGTGCGGAATTTTAGTCAATTTAAAAGAGTGCTTGATTGAATATTGATTCACTCGTTCAACGTATGCTAGTGAGGAAACGCTCGTTTTCCTTGTTTTAGCTTTACGGGGTGGCGTTGCATTTCACGTCCGTGCAGATAGTTAGCAGCGGTGGAGCGCTCGTGGATGAACACGGGAAACGCAAATAATGGAGAATTGTGAGCTGTTGGTTACCGAGAGACCTTTTCTCCAAAGGGAGCCATTAAAGCGCAAAATATGATGTACGTCGTACTTGTTTTTATGTTACCTTGCAAAGGTGTTATGCTCTGTATACGCTGCTTACCAGCCAATTTGGGAAATGCATGTGAATTATGAGAAGGGCTATAATTTTTGAAAGTGTTATGTTATTCATAAAGCTTGTTTTAATGACACTTCACATTACTGAAAAAATAAAGCGGTTTAATTTTATCACACTATAATTTATCATTTTCATAACTGCACTGTATCCTTCATTGGAGTTATTTAATTCTCCACCTGTTGATACATATATTATTTTATTGTTGCGTAGAAATTAGTAAGGATAAATCAAACTATTCATTCTAATTAAGATAAGTTAATGAAGATAAGATTTGTGTTATTTTCATTGAAATCTTTTAATCAATTTTTATGATTCGTTTTTCTCAAAGTTAATGTGACTCAAAATATTTTGTAATTCTAAGAAATATTTAATTTTTGAAAAGCTGTGGTTGCGTCTACAAATGTGCGTAACGTATGTCTACAAACGTGCGTAGACGTGCGTAACAAAGAGAAAATAAAATTTTCTGCAACATCTTTGTGATCTTTTGTGTTAGAACAATGTTATATTTTTCATAAAAAGGAAAAACATCAAATAAGTTCAATAAAATAATTCAAATATTTATATAAGATATTGAATAAACCGCAAAGCTTGTTTTCAATAATAACTCTATGCGATATTCTCTCTCTGAAAGAAACTTAATTCTGTAGTTGTTTCGATCAATGTAGAACTTTCTAGAATCAAACTAATTTTATCTGTCATTTGATAACGGAGGAATATTAATCTCATGTTTCTATGAGGCACTATTGACAGGGAGAAGTAATCACCTCGATAGTTCAAATAATCTTTTGTCTCATAAATCCATCATAAAGCAATTCATGCATAAATGCATGAAGTAGAAAGTATATAATAGAGTTTTGATGTATTAACGCACACTGACACGTATTTCGCTACTGGAAACTTTCAAGAGCTAACCGTTTAGTTTGATGTTCTGATGCTCTTACAAGAATGAAAATGGAGCTTCACGGCTTTTATATGGCTTTGATATCGTTCGCCGTTGCACTAGTGCCTTGAATGCTTTTCTTTCTGTAATTATATGGTAAATGAAGCTTCACCGTAACTCGGCTGATATTAATCATTTTACTCGTTAGTATGAAGGAAAAATAAAAACTTCTAAAAGAGGTTAGAGACGAACAAACTGAATATTATGGAAACAAATCTCGATATGTTGTTCTAGTTTCAACGTACATTTTCTTCGCTTGTGAAATTAATCTGATTGGGATAATTTTTGAAGTATTTTATCATTAACTAATTCGATCACAGTTATTATTAGGTCAGTTGAGATGTGGCAAGCTTTAAACGTCTTAATCATCCGATGGAGATCAGATACAAAGGAGACTAATGACACTTCCGCAACGTGTTTATTTTCGGTGGAAATGTAAGAGAAGCAGATGCGCTGGGTGGCACCATTCAGCGGGAATAAGCAACTCGCGAAATTAAAATAAAAGGGTTCGAACTGAACTTTTATGGAAAAAGGAGTTAACGACATTGATACATCACAAGTATTGCTATTGGCAGTATTATTCTGGGATGTCAACATTGTTTTATCTTCGACTTACGGACAGTGTAATTTGTTCTATCTGCACATGTTCATATTTTATCAAAATAAAAAAGGTTCTGTCTGCAATAATCGAAGTGACGACTACTTTTCATGATATTCCTATTTACTAATGCATCTCTTCAAGTATGATTAAGACATATCTTTTTAAAACCCTGAAATGCCAATTTAATTCAGTTCACAGATCTCCATCATTAACATACTATTTTCTCTAAGAGAAATACTGCTTTCCTTGTGAACATAAGAAAGTTTGCTAGTAGCACCTTAAAGTTTTGTAGTGTGTAAGTTGCAAAGGAAAACAATGTTGAATGATACTTATATATAGAAGATTCCTGTATCAAAGTATTTTCCCAGTAGCTCTGAAAGTAATAGTGAAATAGAAACACCTGAAAGCACAATAGGAAAGAGCAATGTTAATGGAAGGTAAGCACTTGAGATACATGTAGAATTATTGTTGTTTTATTTTCGCTTGACTGCGTGTTTATAACAACGAAAAATTCATGATATTATGTCTTCAATTTAGAATTCCTTTTTAAAATACCACTAAATTTGAAAGGAGAAATTTGGAGAAATATTACAATAAATTGTGTATCATGTTTTAGTTTAGTACAACTTAAATGTACATAGTAAATAGATAAAATTCAGTACAAAAATAAGCACGGAGATCAAAAATTTGTTCCTGCAATTCAACACCTCCAAACGTTCGGAAGAAAATGCACATTCACTTTAGTTCATGTTGAAATGGATGCCTGATGTAGATAATTCACATTATAGCCACACTGTATTGATAATTAAATATTGTAAATCATAAATAATTTCACATTTCATCAGTTGGTCTCTAACGTTTAACGGAAAGGTTTCAGTAAAATTAAGTTTTCATTTTATGATTAATATTTTGTAGCATTTCTAGCAAACTGCAGGTTCTATCTGCAACGTAGTAAGTCAAAACATTTTGAGGGACTTAAATATTTCTATCTGCAAAACTACATTTGAAATTACTATACTTCCAATGCATATTTTTCTCTCTAATTTACTGTCAAGAAAGATCGTTATTGGAAGGGAATATTGCTGGAAACTCACAAAGTTTACTGGACATTTTCTCACTTAAATTAAACCTCAACTTCCAATGCCTCTCCTGTCAAATTTACTTCATTGCAGATATAACTTTTACTTTAAGGTCGCGAACTGAAGATTTTGATGCTAGTGTTACGGGTGCTGCTTTGCCTCTGACCGAAAGGAGAGGGGAATAAGTGATAAGGGAAATAAGAGCGCTATCTGAGAGCGCTATGGCGACGCTATCGCAGACGCACACGCTGTACTCGCTCATTAGTCGCGGACCCAAAAAGCGGGCAACCGCCAGATTGTGCACATGCCATGCGCAGGGTGCGAATTGGCAGTTTTCTCCAGAGGAGGACATTCAAAAACTTCAGGAAATGGCTAATCGAGAAATTTATCTGTGACCAACTGTAATACACGAGCGGCAGTAGCTCGTATTTTTTTTTTGAGTTCCGTTGCTAGATGATACTGTACTTTGTTTTTGTGAATAAATGATTTTTCAAATTTATTTTGTTTAAAGTGGCATCCACAGCGAAGTTATTTATTAGCGACTACAACTGTACATGATGCGAAATATTCTATAATCAATACAGGATGTAAATTGATTAATGAATACCAATTTTTAAATTAAATAATGAATACAGTTTAACCAAGTATTAGAACAGTAATATAGAATTGGTAGTCAGGCTTACAAATCATTACACACTTTTAGTAAAATTACTGTTCTTGTCTAAGTTCCACAGTTAAAACGATTTACTGCAAATATGCTCTCTCCAAATACACTACAACATTTTGGCCAAGCACTACAGCCTAGATAATCCTAAAAACGTTATCGATAATGTTTTCTTGTACAATTTCCTTGGTTTGGATTCTTTGTATTGAATATTTAAAAGCGTAGAAATCCAAAGCGAGGTGGGTTTCGAGACGATTTGCGAAGCGAATCGTTTCGAGACGATTTGCAACGAGAAAGCCCATTCTCACAGACGTTTGTGACTGCTCTTACATCACTTGTGAGTATTTAATACATCATTGTAATACGATCAACTGTTGAACTGTTCGTACTACGATAACCTGTTATACGGTCCAGTGAATAGTAGAATACAATATTTCATGAAAGTAAACCTTTTTTCTGGCCCGCTCCGGGACGCCAAATCTGCGGTTGCAAGAACGTTTATGAGAAGTCTCATTGGAGCACTGGTCTACCAATAAGGTTACTCCATTAGTAATATAGTATGAATACTGTCACCAAATTCTCAAGGATCATAAGATGTGAGATCGTTCTACGATGTTTTAGAAATAATTCAATTACAACTCACGAGGCAATACACATGTGTGACTGTGAAAAACAGCCTCAGACACAAGAAAAAATAAAATAACGAAACAAAGGAATTAAAATCAACACATTACATTGTTACAATTTAAATATGAACGAGTTCAACAGTTACATATTACCTCATTTAAATCTAAACTAAAATTGTATGCTCTAATTAATTCACTCTCATCTTTAAATAACTTGTCAGAATACATGAAAAATTTACCTTGAACTTTAAAGTAAACATTTTAGAATTTAAATATTCAATTGTGCGTAATTTTTTGATTCATACCGACGTAATACAATTTAAAAATCTTGAAGATGTCAATGCACTTTTTCCAACTAAGTCGTGAAAGTCAAGAAGTCATGCCCTGCTCTCCCATCGAAAGCTTCCAAAATTCCTATTGTGGTTCAATTCACAAAGAGCCGGAGGTGTACCCAAAGAGTTTTATCATCCAATGAGAAAAAGCAACTCTTAGCAAGTATTCAATCATTAAGTAAAATTTAATAACAAGAAATACACAAAAAGCCGTAGGGATTAGAACGGCAGCCCATTATTACAAGTTATTTATGATTAAGTCCACTGGCGTGCATAGTGTAGATTGTAAGCGATTTTGAATATATAATACGACAGCAGTTCAGAAGGTAATATAATGTTCTCTTCACGTAATATTCACTTAAGACATGAAGGTCTCTACTCCCTTTTAAAGCTCTCTCATTGTTTATCCACCAAAGTGATTGTCTTTTGTTCCGTTATGGAGAATATATTGCGTCGTAACGTTCTCGTACACTAACAGCAGCACCTTCACCTAGTCATTTCCAGAACGAGGAGAACTTTGGTGTTTCTTGGACACCAGATCGCCCCCTTCCTCATGTGACAACATACTCTTCGTCAACACTGATTAGCATTTATTCGAGCGTAGCGTGAATTTCGCTGGGCGTGTTCGCAAACTTATTTCAGGTGCTGCGTTATTCCTTGTAGCAGGGTATGGCAACGATTCGAGAATATCATGACTAGTCGCGCGGGATTCAAAATGACAGTCAGTGTCCGTTGGGACCTTTGAACATTCACACTTGAATTCTAAAGAGTTGTCAAAACGCGAATAGAAATTTAGAATGTATATATCTCTGTTGAGAGAAGTACTAATAATACATTGTTATAATAGACTATTGAATGCTAAAATCAGCTACAAAAGTAATCTTAACTACATATGTAATTTTATTGAACTAAATTTAGGCACACATACACTTTTATTAAGATGAGAGAGAGTTTTAAATAGGATTATGAGGCAAAAATTAATTCTGCGATAAATGCTTATCGATTTAAATCAGATATTAATATAATCTAAATGGTAAAGAAGAATAACCGATCGTATAGAACACTTCCGGACCTCGTGCAATGAGCAAAATGTGTTAGTGCACAAAAGTAGTAAAATTCTACAAAGACACCGACGCATGACAAACGCAGTCTTAGAGCACATAGCAGGCTTTCAATTACCAACTAGTTGTAATTACCAGGTAAATGGAAGGCGTCCAATAATTAATTTCGCGAGAGGAAGCGGAAGTCGCGTCAATCGCGTGCAGCATTTCCCGCGTTTTCTCCCGTTCGCGGCCGGGCGGGCGGAGCGAGGGGCGTCGACGGGGCGGCGCGGGGGGAATTCGTCGGTGGCAGCACTTCGGCGACTCCCCGACCCAGCGGAATTTAATAACTCCATACACCCGCCCCGCCCCCCTGCTACTCCCCTCTTGACGTCTCTACCGCTCCCGGTGGCCGTATGGCCCTCCGCGCCGCCGCCTGCCGTCGGGCGCAGGGCTCGGCGTAGTTGTTCGCCGGAGGTAATTTCCTTCCTGCGACTCATTTCCGTTGTCGGCGCCACGCGTGGACTTCCGATGGAAGTGCCTTGTTCTTGGAGCGAGCGATGCGGGCGGGGTGCGGGGCCCCGTGAGCAGCAGGAGACTGCTCGTTGCTCCGATTCAAGTGCGCTCGTGCGTGCGGTATAACAGGCTATTATTGTTAGTAGTACAATTAATTCGAATACGTGTGCACTATTCAGGGAAACATAAACGTGCAATTTATGATGAATGTTGTCGTAAAATGTGATACACAGTTTTGTGCGAAAATATAGTAAGTCTTAGGTGTAATAAGTTCAGAAATGCTTGATGTTTCTTGGACGTGTTAATATTTTTTGCAAGGTAATTATCACTGATTAGGTTTGTTTTTGTAGAAGAAAATATTACGAAAATAAATTCAATTGTGCTCGTGCGTGCAATAACCCCGACTATGATTTTTAGTAGTACAATTAATTCGAATACGTGTGCACTATTCAGGGAAACATAAACGTGCAATTTACAATGAATGTTGTCGTAAAATGTGGTACACAGTTTTGAGTGAACATATCGTAAGTCTTAGGTGTAATAAGTTCAGAAATGCTTCATGTTTCTTGAGTTCAATAATATTTTTTCGAAATGTAATGTTCGTTGTATCGAATTGTTTGCTTTTGTAGAATAAGATATTACGAAAATAAATTCAATTGCGCTCTTGCGTGCATTATAATAGGCTATTATTGTAAGTACAATTAATTCAAATACGTATGCACTCTTCAAGGAAGTAATGAATGTTGTCGTAAAATAAGATAAACAGGTTTGTGTGTAGGGTTTGTTTGCGAAAAGATCGTAAGTCTTTGTAATAACTTCAGAAATGCATGAAGTTTCTTGGACGTATTAATACTTTGTCGCGAGGTAATTATCACTGATTAGTTTTGTTTTTGTAGAAGAAAATATTACGAAAATAAATTTAATTGTGCTCGTGCGTGCAATATAACCGACTATGATTTTTAGTAGTACAATTATTTGGAATGCGTGTGAACTATTCCGGGAAACATAAACATGCAATTTATAATGAATGTTGTAAAAGAAGATACGCAGTTCTGTACGAAAATATTGTGAGTCATTAGGTGTTATAAGTTCAGACATGTTTGATGTTCCTTGAATTTAATAATATTTTTTCGAAATGTAATGTTCGTTGTATCGAATTGTTTGGTTTTGTAGAATAAGATATTACGAAAATAAACTCAATTGCGCTCTTGCGTACAGTATAACAGGCTATTATTGTAAGTACAATTAATTCAAATACGTATGCACTCTTCGAGGAAGTAAGAATATAAACGTGCAATTTATAATGAATGTTGTCGTAAAATAAGATAAACAGGTTTGTGCGTAGGTTTTGTTTGCGAAAAGATGTAATAACTTCAGAAATGCATGAAGTTTCTTGGGCGTATTAATACTTTGTCGCAAGGTAATTATCACTGATTAGGTTTGTTTTTGTAGAAGAAAATATTACGAAAATAAATTCAATTGTGCTCGTGCGTGCAATATAACCCACTATGGTTTTTTGTAGTACAATTAATTCGAATACGTGTGAACTATTCAGGGAAACATAAACGTGCAATTTATAATGAATGTTGTAAAAGAAGATACACAGTTCTGTACAAAAATATCGTGCGTCTTTTCGTGTTATAAGTTCAGAAATGTTTGATGTTTCTTGAATTTAATAATGTTTTTCAAAATGTAATGTTCGCTGTTTCGTTTTGTTTGTTTTCGTAGAAGAAGATATTACGAAAATAAATTCAATTAGGCTCTTGCGTGCAGTATAACAGATTATTATTGTTAGTACGCCTAGTGCAAATACGTATGCACTCGTCAGGGAAGTAAGAGTATAAAGTTCAACTTATAATGAATGTTGCCGTAAAATAAAATAAACAGTTCTGTGCGTAGGTTTTGTGTGCGAAAATATCGTAAATCTTCGTAATAACTTCAGAAATGCGTGATGTTTCTTGGACTTATTAATAATTTGGTAATGTTGGCGGATTAGTTTTGTTTTTGTACAAGAAAATATTACGTTGATAAATTGAACTGCGCTTATGCGTGCATTATAACAGGCAATTACTGTTAGTACAATTAATTTGAATACGTGTGCGCTATTAAGGGAAATATAAATGTACAAGTTATATTGAATGTTGTCGGAAAATAAACAGTTTTTTGCGTAGGTATTTGTGCGGAAAGGTCGCAAGTCTTTAGGTGTAATAAATTCATAATTGCGTTATCTTGAATTGTATTTTCTCGAAATATAATGTTCGTAGTTTCGTTTTGTTTTTATAAAAAGTATTCCAAATTACATATCGTATTTATCTCATTACAACTGAATATTTATGAACCACAATATTAAAAGTCGTGCTTGTATACTTATCATTTGGAATTAACACAATCGAAAAATGTAGTTGTCATACAAAAATGAGTTACCGGTTTTGCATGTCTGAATCAAATTTCCCTTTACTCTTTACAAACGCTTAGAAATGCTTTGTTCTATCAAGATGAATAAATAGCATATTTGCTCGGTCACAAAAGGGACATGGTTTATAGATAAGGAGGATTTTATACTTGTAAACCGTAAATTTTAGATAAATTGTCGATTGTGGCTCATTCCGTTTTTATTATTGGACAAGACAGCAATCTTAGGATCGCTATCGGAATGTAGTGCATACACTGCGTCTTTATTGTGACTGATGAACAGTTATAAAGTAGACAGTTGGCCCTTTCCCCCTCCCGCCCGTCCTTCTGTCTGGGCGGCGAGGGGAATTCCTCACTGCGCGGGGGCGGGGGGGGGCGGGCTTTATGTCGTGACCCACTTGGTGTCGGCGCCGCGTCCGGCTGTCGCGAGTCGCGACAGGGGGGGAGGTGGACGACTCGAACACCACTCGGCTCTTCACGGGAACATGTCTGTGCACGAACCTCCTACAACTGCCTCTGGGCTAGTCTTGTCCCTTTTCCGACTTCAGGTGCGTCCTCGTTTTCTTCTCGCGATAAAAAGGTTGTCTGTCAGTGCTGGTGAAAAGTTCGTTTAGGTTGAACATCTTAGTATCTTCATTATAACATCTAGTATTTTGTTAAACATATGTAAGTACGAGGATATAAAGACGGCTTTAGTGACTTCCAGCGGTGACTGCTAGTGATGGTGAATCAGTACTACCCTCGTAATATATTAAATTAAGAGTTGCTTGTCATTTTCATTCTTCTTCAAATATAGAATATTGAGACAATTTTATTTTATATGTAGTGTAACTGAATTAATTGTTTCTATTTCATTTAACAAATAAAATTTGGCTGAATCTTTAGGAAGACTTTTTCACTAACAGAATGAATTATTATGAGAAAATAAAAAAATTGCACTTTTTCACTTGGAAGTTATTACTTTGATCTATGTTCATTAAACTATTATCAATTGTATTAGCACTAAATTGGACAACCCTGTGGTACATTTTCAGGTATCTTAGACTTTAGACACGAGTTACTTAACAATTCGAACATTGTGGTGTTCCAAAGGGGGGTTTTATTTATCCAGTGCTCGCGATTTTTAATTTACAGCCTTTGCGTTGCGTTCCTTTACGAGAAACTACCTCGAGTTGCGAGAAAGATCTTCAAGAAATGTTGAATTGGATCATTTCTCATCCTTTCCAGTGCTGTCTGTTCTGGATATGGAAATGTCTTCTGTATATGTACCGTGTATATCTTCAGTGTATGGAAATATTTCAGGATCTCCTTATCCGATGCCTTCTATTTTTGATATGGAAGCTTCAAAACATGTTTTTCACAACAATTCCTTTTCTGTCTAAGACATCAACTCGTCACTCACTCTTGCTATTATCACCATGAAACTGATCGAGAGGTCCTAAGTTCGAGTCCCGACGATGGCAGGATTTTCGACACCAGCTAGAGATGAACATCAGGGGAATGTCGGAAGATACCCTAACAAACGGGCCACGGAACGTGCGCGATCTTTCCTTCCCCTTCCTTGTATCATATCCCTTACTTACATTTACATACACTACACTTGCTGGGAGACCGGGTGGGCGCTTAGAGCTTGTCCTGGCTAGGGCGGTGCCCCGCTAGTGGGAGATACCTTGTTGCAGAATACCCCGCTAGCCGACGGTAGGTCGGCGCCGGATCTCGCCATCCAGCGGGAGATCACCACCACCACCTCCCGCGATATAAGCACGAATTACAATCACGGGCATAATGACGTTAGTAGTTGAAGCGCCCGGAATCACTAATCAATCAAATCGCCATCAAAACACGCTGTTGGTGCGCCCACAGGCAACACTTTCATTGGCCCCCTCGAGGCCCTCGCTCCCCACCGCTGTCAGCAGTTGCCTGGCGGCGCCCGCGAGCCGCCCGCGGCGCCGTCGTTCGCTATTAATTGGCCCCTCCCGGCGCCGCGCCGCACGTGGGCCCGCCACAAAGGGCGCGAGGGGCGGCGCGGCACGCGTCAACAGCCCGACGCGGACGGGCTCAACGCCCTCAGCGGCTCCACGGCAGCAATCTAGAGAAGGAACCGAACATTTTGTATTTGTGTTTAACCATTATGTCCTGTAAAATACCGGGAGAGGTTGGTTAGAGCATTAAATGATGTTACTGCAGGACCTCTGACCGGAAGGTCCTAGGTTCGAGCCCCGACTGTCACAGGATTTTCGACACTAGATGGAGATTTATGTCTGAAGTATCCAATAAAAGACAAGGATTCTTAAAATGATTTTATTCAAGACCAGGTGTAATTGCTGAAGTGCCGAATCACAAGAAGAATGTACCGTAAGCGAAGCCGTGTTGTTATAGTCCAGAGGAAGTCCCGAAATCTGCCAAGTCGTCGAATATCCGTAGGAGAGTTCCAAGTCCGTAGCATAAGTCGTCGTAGTAGTCGCTCCCCACACTTCTACCACCAATACACTCGCCAGGATACACTCGCTAACACTGCCTCTTGCTGTCTGCCCTGGCGCCAGGTCGGAGCCCTCTTACAGCTCGCACGGGCTATGGGCCCGCCGACTAGCTGCGGAGTAGGGGCGGTGACGAGTCTCTACGCGCCTGCTCGGGCGTGACGGCCGCGCGCAGACGGGCTCGGCCGGCTCGCACCGGTTGCCTTCTTCTCTCGCCAGGGGCGGTAACGCTCCGCTGACGTCACTCGGCGGCGGCTTCTTTAACTGTGTGCGGCCGGTCACGACAATGTTGAATTCAGTTGTTGTCTGGAGGAGAATCCTAGGAACCAGCTGCTCTGATCAGTAGTTTTCCTTGGTTTCTCCTATCGACAACAGGCGAATGCCGGAGTAGTACCCTAACAAATTGATTACGGATCTCGCGCCATCTTTCCTTCCTCTTCCTTGTCCGTATCCTCGTCGATTACTTACACACACTTACATTTACATCCAGTAAACTACCACTCATTCCGGGAGACCTGTCGGGAGCTTAGGGCTTGTCCTGGCTGGGGCGGTTACCCACTGATGGGAGAAACCTGGTTAGGGAAAACTCCGCTAGCAGACGGTAGGTCGGTAAAAACATGCACCACGCTTATGGGAACAACGCCCCCCTAGGAGTTGACACGCCAGGAATCGCCAATCAATCAATCAAATCCCGTAAAGGGAAATTCGAGGTCTCGGCGACGTTAGATCCAGGGGTTTCTTGCCGGTTACCCAACCCGGAACCCGCGATGTCTCGAATTCGCTTCTTCGTGACTTGACGTAGTTAACGAATTCGGCTAGCGACTTCGGTTTCACGGTCATCGCCTTTCGGTGGAACTATCTCAGCAGTTGCCTGGATGTCCTAGGGAAACCACAAAAACCCCGAACAGGATGGCCGGCAAGAGAGTTGAAACCGTGCCTCCCGAATGCAAAGTGAGCGCGCTACCCTGAATCACTTCGCTCGGATCTGAGAACATTACGCACTTGTAAATATGTTTGAAAAATAAAAATGATTATTAATAAAAATTTATTATTATTATTATTATTATTATTATTATTATTATTATTATTATTATTATTATTATTATTAAATTATTGGAAAGTTAAGAAAACAACGTTACAATTAACATAAAACGATCTCATTCTGATTGTGAGTTTGTGAAAAATTGGTTTCAGATTGATAGAAAGTAGACAAAATCATTATTTTGACACAATATTCCGTACAAATATTCCATTTAAAAGTGTATTTTAACGCGTAAGAATAAAACAATCCACATTTTATACACACAACTTATTAATTATATAATTGATAATTAGGATGAGGGAATATCACCTAAAACATTCGAAAAGAGGCCCTAGTTCTTAGAAAGTATTGTCTTTTTGAAATCAAAATTTATAATATACTAGTTCTTGTATTGCTTGGAATATTAATTAATTCCCTAAACTGTTCTATGTGACAAAACCTAAATGAGTGCTTATTTGAAAATTTCCTTCAGTGGAAAAACTAGTTCGTATTAGAATTACACGGATGTGCTGATTTCGTTTAAGTGAACTGCACCAGAGACGTTGAAAACCTTAAAGCTCTCTACGAAGATTCTAATTGTAAAGCTATTACGTCGTCGTAAATCGTGCTCCATGTATCATCAAGCAGATTACAAAGGCGAACATCACTAGCTTTCATTGCTGTGTGTTTCTCTCTCAACCTGCTACGACTAGACATTATCTTTCTCGTGATGGTTCTGCATTCGCAATGCCCTGCTGTTTTTGTTTTATTATTTCGTGTGAAACAGACAGAAAAGTAAAACTTATTTTGTACACCTCCTGCGATTGTAGTTTTCGTCAAAATATTTGAATGTCATGAAGTAGAAGAATTCGATTTCTGAAGAAAACAGTGATTGGGTATAATTTCTGACATAAAAATTCTCATTTTCGTTAATACATAGGTAAAATATGTTTAAGTTCACTCTATAATGGAAAAGTATATGCAATATATTTCATCCAGTTATTTATATTAAAGTGTGTATTAATTTGTTTGCAACAGGTTCGCCAACCTATTATGCATAAAAGTGCTCCATATGATTGCTTAGCTAATAATTATTTGTTTATTTGCTTCATTATTGACTTATTTATTTATCGTAAAAACTGCAAGAACTGTTTGTGATGTATAGAGAGTTACGTGTAACTGCAATTGATTAAACAGTACAGAAGTTGTTGAATAAATGTTGAATAACACAATATATGTTATTTACAAAATTATGGAAACGAGTGTAGCTAATTTTTACCGACTCGTGATCTCTTTATTCGAAAATGGCATTAAAATATCTAATTTATGCTCTCGAATAAGTTTTCCATTAAACATTGTCACCCACTTTATACAGTCGACAGAATAATCATGTGTTCGTCAAAACTCAGTACGTGGGCGAAGGACATACGCAGTTTAAAGTGCCATTGACTTAATATGTAACTATACTTGTACATTTTAATATTTCCTTTGGAATTCGATAGGAACCTCATATCGAATGCCTTACATTTATGAACTTTGGAGATATTTTTGTAGGCTCCGAAACAGGAGAGTAAAATTAGCAGTGATACTTTAGACATCATAGAACAGCAGTCATTAACATATGCAAGCAACGTTTCAATCAAAAGACGACAAAAACGAAGATAAATGAAATAGTCAGGAATTAGAACGTCTAAACCTAAGATAGAATTTCAAAGCGAACATCAAGGCTACCTAATTTTTTATTTTTTTTCAATTCTACATACTTCTGTGAAAATGACATTTCGTTCAAGAAATAAGAAATTCGTAACTGTTGTATCCGCTGCACGTGAAATCGCTACTCGAACACCCTGTGAGCTAGAAAGTGTTAGCCCCAAAAATAATAATAAACACATGTAATTAAAAATATGACATTTGATAAAGCCAAGTAAAATTTTGTTCCACCTAATACGTCAAGCTGGGTCTTTTCAGAGTATTGGTCAAACATTTTGTAAAACCTTTAGAGGTACGAGGTTTCTGCATTCACCTTTTTGCGTCAATAATTTTCCGGACTCATTTTATAAAATGTTAAAGTAGGCATGCACCATGAGTCCTGAAATAAGAAAACTGTAAAACTTCCATCAGTATGAAACACCATAAGAGCTAAGGAGATACGAGCGTAGTATTGAGTCATTTGATGGGGCACGAAGCTGAGAATTTCAAAAAATATGAGGATTTCATAGACCTTAGTAACAGATGAGGGGTAGTATATAAATTAATATGCGTTTTTTACACTCGTAGACTTATTTTCGTAAGACTGTGAGAAGAGCATTAGGAACACTTCTACTGAGAGATTTCGACAATGGAGTAATATGGTGTGGTGGGTTGCGCCATAAAACACACAATATTAAATTTCTTAAAACAAATCATTCATACTTCACTGAAACTTATATTTACTAGTATTATGTTGCTATTTCGGAAAGGATGCCTAACCAATTTGATAGAGTATAATTTTTATGTTCAACACTCCATAACACATACAATCATATTATTTTCCCATAATGTGAAACTTTTCAAAATTTGTTAATATAAAAGCAAAATAAATACGCAATAGTTAGTAAGCAAGAATAAAACTATAAAGTGGAAAATAAATTACAAGCCAAGAAGATTGCGATGACAGACCGTTTATTTCCATGCACAGCAACGTACAGAGGTAATAGTTTGTGAAGAGACCATATTTTCGTAAATACGAAGCCGCGTACCGTCGAGTCGTTTTCGCGAGTCGTGGCGAGTCGTGGCGAGTCTCCGAGTCGTGGCGAGTCGTGGCGAGTCGAGCGAGTTTATTTTCCGAGCGAGTCGGCGAGTCGTGAGTTTCGTGGCGAGTTAGGCGTTCCGACCGTCGCCGCTTCGCGAGCGGCGTCGAGTCGTGCGAGTGTGCTGCGTCGTCGTGCCTGCGAGTCGGCGAGTCGTGCGTAGCGAGTCGGCCGAAGCGAGGAGCCGTAGCGAGTCGTGTCGTAGCGGCACGAGCGTAGCGAGTCGTAGCGAGCGTCAGTAGCGAGTCGTAGCGAGTCGTAGCGAGTCGAGCGAGTCGTAGGAGTCGTAGCGAGTCGGGAGTCGTAGCGAGTCGTGACGAGTCGTCATAGCGAGTCGTCGAGTCGTAGCGAGTCGTAGCGAGTCGGCGAGTCGTGGCGAGTCGTCGAGTCGGCGAGTCGTAGCGAGTCGTGAGTCGTAGCGAGTCGGCGAGGTCGTCGGCGAGTCGTCGTGCGAGTCGTAGCGAGTCGTAGTCGTGCGAGTCGTAGCGAGTCGTCGAGTCGGCGAGTCGTGCGAGTCGTGGTCAGTCGTGGCGAGTCGGCGAGTGGCGAGTCGTGGCGAGTCGTGGCGAGTCGTCGTGGCGAGTCGTCGGCGAGTCGTGGCGAGTCGTCGGCGAGTCGTAGCGAGTCGTGACGAGTCGTGACGAGTCGTAGCGAGTCGTAGCGAGTCGTAGCGAGTCGTAGCGAGTCGTAGCGAGTCGTAGCGAGTCGTAGCGAGTCGTAGCGAGTCGTAGCGAGTCGTTGCGAGTCGTTGCGAGTCGTTGCGAGTCGTTGCGAGTCGTAGCGAGTCGTAGCGAGTCGTAGCGAGTCGGGTGTGGCGGGTGTGGCGGGGCGTAGTGTGGCGGATGGCCAGTGGAGAGCGGGACGCTGCGCGGAGTAGTGCGGCGCGGCGCGCTGTGGTGCTCCGATTCATTTTTGCGGCAGAGGGAAACTTAAAGCGCGTCGCGTCTTTTTAATTAAATTTGCGCAGCAATGACCTTTTAGCATTGAAATTAAAATTAAAATGTTTCGAGTGAATTATTGTTCTGGAATGTCGGAGAAGTGTCGTCGCTTTCATTTCACGCTCGCCCGACGCGCAATTGTCTCGCGGCCCCTTCGTCGGTTGGGTTCTATGCCTAGAGCGCAGCGACCCAGAAAAGGCGCTGCAGAGGGAGAACGAAAAAGAAAAAAAAGACATGGAAGTCGAAACCAAGACATTTGTTGGTGTCATACTTTTTTCTTTCGTGGTAAACGTATTGATAGTGTTAACGTGTAAAAGGAAAACGTGTATTTTTATTTGAAATTAAGGTGATGCTGAATTTGTATGAAAATATATTTTTTTATAACTGTCAGTTGGTAAAGATTCCGACATCAGAAATGAAGACATTTCTTCTTTTTATTTTTTTAATTTCACGATAAACTTATTGATGGTGTGTCACAGCGTGGAAATAAAATCTTTGTTTGAAATTACGGAAGTATACTATAAATTTAGATTGGAAAAATCCAGCAAACGAAACTTGACATTGATAAATTCAAATATCCAATAAATTTTATTGTCATTTTATTCAGGATTTTATTTGCAACTCTAATATTAGTTTTTGATATTTGAATGTAGTGTCTGTTTCATTTAGATACAAATATTAGGCGAACAAGAAAAATTCTTCTCGAGTTAGATATTTTTATTTTTTAAAGATATATTCTCAAATTTTAAAATTTAAAATTCCTTCAAAAGTGTTGAAAATACAAATAATGGAAACGAAATGTTTGAAGCTTTGTAGCACATTTGCGATCTTCAAATAAAATGAGAAGACGAATTATATGGGTGAAAAGGTCATATGTTGTAACTCTATTTTGTACTATAATCTTAATTGAGGGGCTTAGAGCAGAAGGGATGTAAGTGTAATTATGGTATTGATAAAATCGGGTTCAAAGTTATGTGTCTATAGAAAATGCTATAGACGGCATTTGCTTTCCACCACTTGAACGCGGCAAGTGTTTGAGCTTTTGGAATGCCATTTGTTAGAGAAATAACATGGAGTTTATTTTTGACTCTTGGATTTTAATGCACTCTACACTTCGTCTCGTAAGTCAAAAATTACCAAAACTGTAATTATACCCCTTGTGCTCTCGTCTCCTTAATTCATATTTGGTCTTTTGAATCGCACGAACACCCGAAGACGTCGGCAATGCCACAATTTTCTTTGCGTGCGTCCGTCTTATCAGCATAAGCGCAAATGTCTTCCGCGGCGGGGACTCCGCTGGTGTCAACCCAAGGGACAAGCAGCTCTCTGGGCATCTCTGGCCCGATTAGGCCACTCGAAGGCTCCTTGCTTCTCTGACCGCCCCTCGGCGCTCCACTACGTTCCATCAGTGGTGCAGGAGCACAGAGTGTAGAGATGCGCTGTGGGGCAGATTTATTGAACTAGCAGAGTTGAGTCAGTAGATTAAATACAAACCTATGTATAGATTTAGTGGTTATTTAGTGTTTGAGTATTAAATCTGAAAAATTCTTTTGATATTTCGAAGTTTCCGCTAGCTTAAGTCAACGTAAAAATCTGTCATTTCCAAGAAAGCCTCAAGAACAGAAAACTTTTGATTTCATGTAATTGTATTTCTGAATGAGTCATACATTTAAGCGTTAATTGAAAACCATTTTGATCGTATATTGAAGTCTCGAAAGTTTCTGCTAGATTGATTTTAAGGTAGTAGTAAAAAACGTAATCTAAATGTAGAGCACTAAATTTTCTGATTGTGTATTCATGACGCTCTAAATAAGCACTAAATTTGGGGATAGGTTTCAACTCATAATGCTGGCTTTCCTCTACTAGCTTATCGAGTTTCCGAAACCAATTTGCAGAAACCCTGCTACGACCCATGCGTGTTTGCTTTAGTTGCATCTTAGTACCTGGTAGTAACTACATAGTTCTCTCGAGAAGTTTCAGGGTGAATTTCTTTAAAGTACAGTGCGCCGCAATTTAAATGATTAAAATGACTCTGCATCATCTTACCGGTGAACAAAAGCCATCTTACGTGTATATAATATTATTTTAGAAATTCATAGTCTCCTTCATATAAGATTTACGTGTCTTAACCGTAATTGTACCCTTAAGTAAAGGAATTGAATCACTTCCGTAAGAAAAGGACGAATGACAGCAAGGACCCGCGAGCAAAGTTGCGTCGTTTTTATAGCGTCGATCTGTTAAGCTCTTAGAGTTGATGCATCACTACGCCTCACAATGTCCACTACAAGGCAGCCTATTTTACTAGTATAAAACATCCTTGAGCAACGCATAATTTGCAAGGAATTTATGCCTAATAATTTTTGATTTTTCATTAAAAAGCGCCACATTCACAGTACAAAACAAAATGGCTTTGTTACGCCCTTTCATTTTTCGCTTTCGTTCGGGACGTCGGGAGTCAGTTTGTGAACGGTAGTACGATAAAGAATAAGAGCCAATTTTATTAATAAAAACGTCTAGTTTATATAGACATTTTCAATGCTTTGGATTTTTCCCCAAAACATATTTTTCCGAAATCCTTACTATTTTCTAAATACTATTTAAATTTATTTGTTCATTGTTTTACATCTCTACCTCATTTTCTTCCTTTTCCTTCCAGCACATTCTTCTGGATAATTAGTCTTTTTCTCTGCCTCTTCACGCAGTCGCGTTAGGGATTTCCAAACAATTGTTTTTTGACCCCGTGTTTTCAAACAAGCAACTCAGAATTTTTTTGTACAATTCCTAAGTCTTTTTTGGATACTTCAGTTTTCAAAACTAAACTTTTACGATTTCTTTTTGGACATGTAAATTATGCAATATACAATTATCACATTATGTGCATCTTTCAGTAATGTTCATAATCCAACTTTTAATTCCTTACTATTGTCTTTCGAGCTTCTGCTTCTTTCGGGCTGCCCTTTGCATCTTCATCTTTAGATTGCCACTTTCACATGGAAGCCGCCTTCACCGTCCCCGCCACCATCGCCACCGTTTCCGCCAACGCAGCCGCAGCTACCACGGCCACTTTGTACGCATAGCAGCTCTGCGTGGGCGTGGACGGGGTGGTGGGGGAGGTGGGCGGGGCGGGCGGCAGGACTCGGTCGCGGTATTGACGCCGGGCGGCCGCGGCCAATATCGCTGCGAGCTCCACAAACTTTCGCGACCTTTGGCCCCCGGGTTCCGTAGGGCCGGCGGTAAGCAGCAGGGACGCTACCGCCGGGCCCCTGCGCCCGGCCCGCCCGCTCCCCGCGCCGCGCACAGTCGCCAGGTTAATACCGCGTGTCAACACGGATTTGCGGCCGCCATCCGTGACAACTGCTGATGAAGTCTGATCGTCAAACAGCCGCCGGCGCGTCCTCTGCGCCCGTGAAATATTCGCGCGCCACGCGGGTGGGGATAGTGGGGGGGGGGGACCGAGATGAGTAGGGAACGAGTTGAATGGAGAATGAGTTGAGTGGGGAACGAGTTGAGTGAGGAACGAGTTGAGTGGGGAACGAGCTCAGTGGGGAACGGGTTAGTGGGAACGAGTTGAGTGGGGAACGAGTTGAGCGGGCGTGGGGAACGAGTTGAGTGGGGAACGAGTTGTGGGGGAACGAGTTGAGTGGGGCGGGTTGAGTGGGGAACGAGTTGGAGGAACGAGTTGAGTGGGGAACGAGTTGAGTGGGGAACGAGTTGAGTGGGAACGAGTTGAGTGGGGAACGAGTTGAGTGGGGAACGAGTTGAGTGGGGAACGAGTTGAGTGGGGAACGAGTTGAGTGGGGAACGAGTTGAGTGGGGAACGAGTTGAGTGGCGGGTGGGCGAGTTGAGTGGGGAACGAGTTGGAGTGGGGACCGAGATGAGTAGGGAACGAGTTGAATGGAGAATGAGTTGAGTGGGGAACGAGTTGAGTGAGGAACGAGTTGAGTGGGGAACGAGCTCAGTGGGGAACGAGCCGAGTAGGGTGAGCGAGCTGAGTAAGTAGGGCGAAATGAGTGGGTGGGGCCAGCTAAGCGGATGGGGGGGGGGGAGCGAGTTGAGCAATGGTAGGGCGAGTTGCGCGGAGTGGGGCGAGTTGAGTGGAGTAGAGCGAGTTGAGCGGGGAGGGGCGAGTTGAGTGGTGAGATGAGTTAAACGGTGAGGTGAGTTGAACGGTGGGGTGAGTTGAACGGTGGGGTGAGTTGAACGGTGGGGTGAGTTGAACGGTGGGGTGAGTTGAACGGTGGGGTGAGTTGAACGGTGGGGTGAGTTGAACGGTGGGGTGAGTTGAACGGTGGGGTAAGTTGAACGGTGGGGTGAGTTGAACGGTGGGGTAAGTTGAACGGTGGGGGCGAGGCGAGTTGAACGGCGGGGGCGAGTTCAGAGGGGGGAGGGTTGAGTGGGGGCGAGTTGAAGGCGAGCTGAGCTGCTGCACGGGTAGCAGAGTACGGGGAGGGGAAGCTGAACGGAGAGGGGGAGCTGAACGGGTGGAGCCAGCTGAGCGAAGGAAGACGACCGGGGCCGGGAAAGGGCAAGCGAAACCGGAAATGGCGATTGAGTTGGACTAAGCGAGCGAGGCGGGGAATGGAGAGTTGGAAGGAAGGGCGCGCTGGGTGGGAGTGGGCGAGCTGGGCTAGATGTGAACCGCGCAGGAGAGGCGAGCAGAGCGTGAACGAGACTGGCGAGAGGAGCTGAGAGGCCCAGCAGGTTGGAGAAAGGTGATGATAGGACTACATGAGGGGGCGAGATGGTGACTGAGCGGGAATCATGAGCTAGCCAATAGGGAAGCAAAGACGAACCGCTCAGGAAGGGTGAGCGTGGTGGCAAAAGGAGTGGGCAGGGAGAGTAAACGGGAGAGAGTAAACGTGGAGGGAGAAGCATATATTGCAGGGGGAGGCAGAATACAAGCGGTGCGGGGAGAGGGACGCCGGTGTAGGAAGCGGGGCGGGGTGGGGGAGAGCCGCGGAGGGGCGTGCGGTATTCAGCTGCGCCGTAAAACAGCCCTTCCGCGCGCGCCGTGCGGC
This sequence comes from Teleogryllus occipitalis, assembly GCA_011170035.1. NCBI lineage: Eukaryota > Metazoa > Arthropoda > Insecta > Orthoptera > Gryllidae > Teleogryllus > Teleogryllus occipitalis. Next base: position 101,814 of record BLKR01004002.1, read on the forward strand.
TCCCCGGAGCCCCCGATGTGCGTCGGGCGGCGGTGCCTGCGCCTGGATAAAATATGCGCCGCTCTGTGACCGCGCGCCGAGTTGGACAAACACGCTCGCGCGCCAGCGCTCGCTTGCTCTGTGCTGGCACTCGTGCTTCGACTCTCACGAATTATGGCGAGTAGGGTGCCCTGATCTCGCCGGCGTGTCGGCAGACTCGGAAATGAAGTGGATTTAACTGACGTGGATAGCAGCGATTTTCGGCTTGATACGTAATTTGAAGTTGCTATAATAAACAATGGCGTGTGAGATTTTATGTTCTATAATTAACAGAAAAAATATTTGGATTATCTTCGCGAAATATAAAGATAAGTGTTCAGATTCCATTAGGTATTTAAGGTTCTTACAAATGCAGTTCTTAAGCAGACGTCGTGAGCCATTGTAATTATATAGCTTACTGATCTATTTAATTATACGCTCATTGTGACATCGTGTACTATAACACTGAATACGAAGAAGTTATACAAATACTCATATGATGCTTGGGTGAGAAGTTCGTTTTCTTTGTATATGTCAGTCAACGAGTTCTTCTTTCTGTAGAATTCACAACATATTTTTTCTCCATGACATGTCAATAATCCGCAAAGCTACATAAATTCTCTCGCGCAAGTGTTCTTAGTTAATCTGCACACCTCTCACCGATGAAGTCGATATCTGTGGTTATCTCCTCTGTATGCTATAATTCAGTCATTACAAGGGGCATGTAAATCACGAGTATCGATGGTTCACATTTAGTTGTTATTTGAATTAATTTAACAGTATTCGTTGGCAATGTATGGATTTTCTGCTTTATAGAATTTCTTTAGATTTTTATCAATGACAAACCCCATCATGACTTTATTTATTCTTCCAGTTTTGAGATCGGATCCCAGGTTTTCTAATCAATATGTGCAAAATATTTATTAGGAATATTGTAGAGAAATGCTTGAAATCAACTATTTTAGCGGTTATTTGTGGTTGTAACTGCATTATTGAACAGAATAGTTATTAATATTTTATAACATACGTATTCCAGACAGATGCACGAACGCTTCTGTGTCTTGTACTTTGTTGTTTGTCTATTTTGACTATTTGATACCAATTTGTTCACCGAATGTGTTAGTTATTTAAAGTGGTTTCAGTATAAATATTTCGTTTCTTTCTCTCAAATATATAAATATTTATGGTATGTGAACGTGTACTTTATGTACTACAAAACGACACTGTAAACATATTCTATGTAATACAATTTTGTTTCAGGTAAGTCCGGAATCATCAAAAGAAAAATGAACCTGTGCCGTGTGAGTACAGATGCCTTTAAATTATGTGAACACAGGCTGTTTAATAGACGTTCCATACAAATGAATATACCAAATAACGCTTGCACATAAATGATGAATACTATTTTTAAATTATAATACTTGGTATGTTCATGTGGTTTGGTGTAATTATTTCTAAGCAAACGTTTCGGAAATAATAATTATGTAATATTTAAAATTATTACGGAGGAGAAGTGGAAATGTAAGACTTTTGATTAGCAACCAAAAATATAGGCTCGAAATAGACGCATCAAATACATTAGTCGCAAGATACCAAAGGAAAAACTCGCTTCCTGCACGATATTTTTATCTTCCCGTCCCTACAGAACTTCTCGTAACTGCGACAAAGCTCGTGTATTTCATGTTTTCCGTACACCATAAATTTCCAGGATCTAATCTACTCGAAATGTTAAGTGTCATTAAGCTGCATTTCCCTTCTAGTAAATTAAACGTGGATAGAAAAATGCGTTTTTTCTTCGTCATATTTCGTTATTTTACAAGTTTGAATGGTGGTGGATAAGATATGTTAGTTTAGAAAAATTGATAATTGGTTTTTAAAAACGGAAGACAAAATCCGCAATCCATTTGAAAGAAAAGATCATCCTCAATAACAATATCACTAGTCTTCAGAGATAATTTTTCATTTATTGACAGTTCTCATGTTTATGTGCAACTAGTTACATTTTCACTATTATTATAAATATGATACTTTTTTTGAATATTTAGTAGACATTGATGAGATATCTATAGGTAAATCTTTTTTGTAATTTTACATACTTATTGATATTTCGAGTTGAGATCTAGACTCCAGTTTTAGAATCTTATGTACGTAGCTATACAATACGTCAATATAAATTCAGAATTGATTGAAGAAAGAATTTTGTTAGGAAATTTATAATCTGAGGAAACGTGTCTTTACGATGTCTTTAATTGTGAGTAATATTTGTGAGTTGTATGGTATAATTTCTAAAAAAAATTTCTCCAATACTCTTACTTTTTTGTTTCCTTGATACTCACATCATTGCAAGATGCTGATTTTATCAACGTCTTTACGTTTTGGCGAAGGGTGAATTATACAATGCATGCTAGTGTTTAAAAAATTATTAAAATAAATAAATTTCTCTTTAGCCGTTAGATTAATAACTCAGAAAGCTATTTTAATATTGCTTTTGGATCTGTGATGTGGTACTTCTGTTATCTAAGATGATACTATTTCTGTAAAAATAAATGTGAAAATCGAGAATCGAAGAATTGTGGAATCATCGGATATAGAGAATATATCAAATATGGAATGATGAAGTAGGACGTTAATTGTGTTAGAAGCGCATTAGAGGAATTACAGAACTTCCAGACAAAATGGCTCTTCCGTGAGGACAGAATAAACAGAATAAAAATGGTGTAAGCCACAGGATAGAGAAAGGGAACGTTCACAGAAAAGATAAAAGTACGAGTACTAAAAATTTCGAAGGTGAGGTGACATAATCTAAAGGGAACTAATCCTTGTTGTAAACAATAAACAATTTGTAAAGAAAAATAACTACTAAACGCGCAAATTTTCTTGATATTCCGCAGCGGGGGGCGGGGTAGGGCTTTATACACCTCACGACTTGAGAGGGCGTACCAGCTATCCGTATGAACTTATTGTGCCAATGCGTGGCACGAGGAATACGAATATTTCGATGGTACGAAGTGGATGTTGGCAGCATTGTAAATTGGTACGTGCTGTTCCGAGTCTGATCTAAGTATCTTCATCGGGCCATGCTATTCAATGCTGGGCAAAGACTATACTTGGCTTTTTCTAACGTGGCGGCTGAGGGTAGTGTCTCCAAAATGGAATTCGGTACAACTTTTTGAGTCATTCTCAGTCCTACCACAATATGTCGCATGATCGCGACCGCATCAAGCAGTGATGCAGATCAAGCGACTCTAGCGGCAGGACTGAGAATGACTCAAAAAGTTCTGCCGAATTCCATCTTGGAGAAGCTACCCTCAACCGACACGTTAGAAAAACCCAAGTATAGAGAGCTTGTGCATCAAGAAAACTTGCGCGAGAAATACACGCTGTATGGCTGAGCGTTGAAGCTTCCGCTTCGCAGCAGCATGTATGTACGGAGGCGATGGAGGCGGCCACACATACTTACACTAACATGCACTACACTACCACATATTCCGGGAGACCGGTCGGGAACTTAGAGCTTGTCCCGGCTGGGGCGGTGCCCCGCTGGTGGGAGAGTCCTGGTTAGGGGGAAACCCCACTAGCCGACGGTAGGTCGGCGCCGAATCTCGCCATCCAGCAAGGAAAGTTCACCGCCATCTCCCGAGAAAAAGAAACATGCACTACACTAACGGGTCTAATGACCAATGCATTTGACGTGCCCGGAAACACGAAAAAATCAATCAATGGAGGCGGCGGTGGAGTCACCGCGCGTGTGCCCGCGCACGGGCATTTCCTGCACCTGCCGTGACGTCACGCGAGCTCGCGCTAACCCTCCTCTTCCCCTCTGACGCGCTATCGCCATCGCCATTGGGGCCTTTACGAGGGACGACTCGTCGCATGTCGCTCATCCATTCCCGTGTGGGTTTGTTCCACTCCCCCTCCCTCCTCCTACCCAGGAGCTCACACACAAAACTCGGGCCCCTCGCGCGTAATCAGACATCTCTCTGATGTGTTTAGTTATGAAGGAAGGAAAATGCGAACGTAATTGAGCGGTAACGGAATGAAATACATAGACATGGAAGAGATCCTAACATCCGATTACTCCGTAACAATGTATGTACTAAATGGTGTCTGGTCTGGGCTATTAAATGGCGATGAAATGCAAATAGTCGATGTAATGCACACAGAAGCAGCTACGATCTTAACGTGCAGTGGAAACTGTGAGAAAATACTATTAATTGAAGTGGAATTTATAGGTGCAAGCATGGCTCAGTGAACCGGATAGAAACTCACGGTGGAAGTGTAATGTGCTTTGCTTTAATACCGTAACTCTAAATAATCTTCTCTGAGAAGGAACGATCGTGTCTAGTTACCAACATATTTTCTGGCAGGGGGCGAATTTTGGCGATGATTGTACAAACAAAAAAATACAACATGGAGTTATTTAAGTGTTTAATTTTTACATTATCAAATAATATTAACAGGTATGATCTTTTTAAATTATTGTGTTTTAGTTTATTTAAGTTACTTTATTTATTATAATAATATTAAAATTATTGACTTCAAATTTTAAGTTTTAGTTTTACATGTAAAAACTATTTACTCTCAAAGGGTAATATTTGAATGACTGCATTTTGCTTAAACTAACACATTCAGATTTCAAACCAGAAATATCAAATGACTGACAATCAGAAATTGTAAATGTTATCCAAGCAATAATGATCAAAAACCATTCTGAAGGTTTTTGCGAGAACTTTTGAACACACTAAGGAATTGAGCATGATCTTGCAGCGTTCGATTGGGCAAAGCTGGTGCGCCTCGGCCTGCATATCCATAGCATGAAGCCCTTTCTCGTCCGTGGCCTCGGCATGAGACGCATGGGGCGCGGGGAGGCGGGGGAGGAGGAGGCGGCGGTGGTGGCGGCGAGCGGGCGCCGGAATGGGCTGGGTTAATGGCTGGCCCAGGCCGCGGGGCGCGGGGGGGGGCGTGCGGGCGAGGGTATAAAGCCGAAAGTGCTGGCCCGCCGCAGGAAGTATTTCATGTGGCGGTGGAACGAGGGGAATGGGGGTGAGGGGCAAGCTGCGGGGGGCATGGCGCGAGGGGCGTGTTGCGAGGGACGTGGGGGGAGGCGTAAAGGGTAAGAGGCGTCGGTCGCGGGGAGAAGAGTGTGGGACGAGGGACGAAGGGCGTGGAACGAGGGACGTGAGGCTAGGTGCGAGGGGCGAGGTGTAAAGAGCGCGGGGTGAAGAATGTGGGTGACTAAAGGCGAAGGGCATTGGGCGAAGAGCGACGGACATGGAGCGAGGGGCATGGGGCAAGGTGCGAGGGGCAAGCTGCGAGGGGCAAGGTGCGAGGGGCAAGGTGGAGGGGCAAGGTGCGAGGGGCAAGGTGCGAGGGGCAAGGTGCGAGGGGCAAGGTGCGAGCGGCAAGGTGGGGCAAGGTGCGAGGGGCGAGGGGCAAGGTGCGAGGGGCAAGGTGCGAGGGGCATGAGGGCAAGTTGCGAGGGGCAAGGTGCGAGGGGCAAGGTGCGAGGGGCAAGATGCGAGGGGCAAGGTGCGAGGGGCAAGGTGCGAGGGGCAAGGTGCGAGGGGCAAGGTGCGAGGGGCAAGGTGCGAGGGGCAAGGTGCGAGGGGCAAGGTGCAAGGGGCAAGGTGCGAGGGGCAAGGTGCGTGGTACGAGGGGCGAGGGGCAAGGGGCAAGGGGCAAGGTGCGAGGGGCGTGGGGAAAGTGGAAAGGGCGAGGGGCGTGGGGCGAAATGCAAGTGGCAAGTTGTGAGGGTTGGGATGCTTGGGACAAGGAGCGAAGAGCGTGGAACAATGGAGGAAAGGCGTGGGACGAAGGGCGGAGGACGTAGGACGAAAAGCGAATGGTGTGGAGCAAGGTGCAAAGGGCATGGTGCGTGAGGCAGGGGACGAGTTATGTGGAGTGAGGTGCAAAGGGTGAGAGGCGTGGGACGTGGGGTATGGGGCAAGATGCGAGAGGATTTTCGCGATACAGTGAGGGTGTTGGGTGCACAAGGTCAAATGTGAATATACAAAGCCCAGGGACCATGGTGGAGGGGAAGCGAGACCGATGCTACGGCAGACGCGCAGGGAGGCTACCCCTGTGGGAGTGACGACCCAAGAGCGCATTTTGCCTCATGGGCCTGCTGTGGAAACGATAAAATCCGTAATGGACGTGACACATCAATGATTCCAGGTAGAGTTTTAAACGCCCGCTACTGACCACAGTAGGGACGAGTAGCCAAAGTTAACAATGTCTAGATGGTCGTGGGAAACAAAATACAAAAATGAAAGTTGCTCAATAGACTGAAGAACCATGCCGATGGAAATTACACGTGAAAAATAAATTGTCCATAACATGCAGTTTTTTTTCCATTTTGTGTATGGTGGCCTATTTACAAATCGTACTCTTTATATAATTCATAATGAATTCATAATGTTAATAAAAAATAAGAATTCCATTATTTGTATTATACTACATGCAGGTATAGGTAATTATTTTTACGGAGTATTAGTACAAGAAAACCACGCAGACTGCGTTTTGAAAATGTTTCAGTTCAGTAATTTACACAATAAATTACTCATTGTATGAGAAGAATAAGTAGATTTATTAAATAAGAAAATTCATATTTATAATACTGCAATAGAAACTTTAGTTATACCATTTTATAAAATGGACTAATTACTCGGAGTTCCTCGAATATTTATCCCTATAATCTGTGGTTCAAGTTGCTTTTGTAGCCCACACAACACATACTCATTCATATTTATATGAGATTAAAACTGCATGAAATTGATGTGCATTTGGTTCCGTACTGAATGACGAAGAAAATACTAATGTTACATTGCCAAAGCATAAACACAAATGTTACATGAGAATTACCTAGTGTAATAATACGAGTTACAATTATCTTATTTTAGACCGGGAGAAAGAGAGACATTTCTCGATTTGTGATTACATCTCGTAGGGAATTCACAAATACTTCGGAGATTGATAGGTTTCAATAAATTGGTGACGTCCGTATCATCAGTTTTCTTTTCATTTGCTCCTAGTTAATGAAACTGATTCGATTCAGTTTGTGACGACCGTCTCTTATTTGACATTTGCAATCAGCGAATAATAGACGTGCTGGAATGTCATCCGGAGGCCTTTGACTTTGTGGATGCGAAATGTCTGGACTTTATTCGGGCGCTCGTGCTTGCGTTCCTGAGGGGATCATAGCTTTTGTTCAGCCATCACGTCATCCCATTGGGACACCGTTCTTCCAGAGGGGCAATTACGCCTTGTTTTAGTGCCGTCCGAAATCACCCAAGCTTCAGTGCGCGCATTCGGCCCCGCGTGTTTGTAGGTCTCCCCGATTAGTCGAGCTCCGGAATGTTCCTTTCCCTTTTTTTTGTGCGAATAATGATAGTCGTCCCTTTTCCCCTGAGATATTGTTGTAATTGTATACGTGCAAGAATGGAAGCTAAAGAAAAGAATCTTCTTTTTCTGGCCCCCTTCTTATCACGGTCTATCCGTTCCCATCTTCTTTTTTCCCAAAAGCCTGCCGACTTTTGTATTGAATGCCGTTGTCGACTTGACTGCGTATCGAGTATAGGGCTCGGGGAAGATGTGAAAGAGGGAGCCCTCATTTAAATTTCATGAAGAGTGGACTCCCCGAAGTTTACATTGTAATGGATCGACCTTAATGCTGAGAGCCTCTGCTTGGGGGGTTGATCGATGGATTCATGCTTCAGCTGGCGACGAAGGACATCGGTGACAGACGCGCATCGCCGCGCGCCGTTGATCGAAGATGAAAGTGCCCAACGAGTAAGCGCGTACTTTGGAAATCATTGTGGAGCGAAGTCGCCTTGTCGCTGTAAGGCGAGGTTTGATGCCTGCTACAACAAATGGTAGATATAATTTCAATCTTATTGTGGGTTTGAAGGTTTGTAATATGAGGAAATGCAGTTGGATGATAAATTACATGAAGATTTTAAATAGAGAGTAACTCCAGATTTGAATACATCTGTATATTGGATACCTTAACTTGATATTGGGCGATCTGTACTAAGTTTCTTGGTTCTCTTGTAGGTTGAAAACTTCTTTATATAGGAATTTTATAAAAAATAAAGCTGTTAATATTTGAAGATTTTCGTGCACTTTTGTTTCTAGAAGGAACAAATTGAAACACTTTAATTTATTTTAGGATATTTTTACGTTAATTCAGTATCACAGAAAACAAATGAATATTGATAAATATTTTTATGATACATGAGTATCAAAAGTTCATAGTATCAAGTTAAAGCCTCTCATACGATGAAGGTTAAGAAAATTTCCATTTCTGTAATGTACCAATCGGAACTTGTTTTGTTCTGATGCTAGAAGTCATTTGCACATAAAAGACGTTTTACAGGCAAACGGCTTATGATACTTTAATGTAGTGCCTTCTATAAACGAGCAGACAGTTAGGAGAATGAAGAAACTAGTTGATCACTTTGAAATTTTGTAGTACATTACTCCTGTGTACCCTTGGGGAACTTTTCGAAACATTCTAAGGCGGAAAATATTTTTTCTTCCACATAAATTAATAAAAGATGCTGGAAATTAAAGGAAAAAACATGAACGAGGTCTTAAAAAGACGACCCATATACGTAAACAATATACAAAATGTGAACGCGAAAAGCGAACAACAGTTGGGGAACAATGGCATGAAAAAGGAAAAAAGCTACAATGTTTTTTTCAAAATATAGTACGCGCAATGATCAAGAACAAATAAAGTACTCTCGTATAGTAATGCAAGAAATTAATATTTTAACAAAAACAGGCTTTATGAATACTGTAAAAACATAATGTATGTATAAAACAACAGTCCTTTACATACCAACAATATAACAAAAATGCTCTTCCATAATGCAATAGTAGGAAAAAGCTCAACTTAAAAAGAGTATTCGGATGAATAAATGAAGGAAACGGACGGGGAAGTAATAACGTCCCTTGGACTTCTATTGTGCCTTTTTGAAGAACAGAAGAGGAGAGGAAGAAAGTGGGGTGCTTGGAAACGGTTGAATGTCACCACTGAGAGCGAAAAAAGCAGAAGAAGCAATCGTATTCGAGAGCAGGAGGGCTATCGCCGGAAAGTATATCTGTTCTTTGCGATATCGACGAGGAGCCTCGTAGATTGTAATTATCGGGCGAAGGCGGGCTCCTGGCAACAGCCCCACTCGGCGGTGGGGACCGCTTGGGCGCCGAGGCCGCCGTATCCAGGCGGCCTGGAGGGAGGGCGGGAGTAACCTGGCGGAAAATTAAAATATTAGGAGCATCGATTGCCCCTAATGAGTGAGTCCCCTCCAGGCTTTCAGAACCGTAACAGCCAGGCCCCGCCTTGCCTGCTGCGCCTTGTTTGGATTATGAGGTCGGGGAATGATGACGTTGCCACAAATACTGGCAACGGAGATGCTTTGCTTCTAAATAACTACTGATTGATGTATATGAAATTGCTATTTGCTTACTTTTCATTCATACAATGATTTACTTTAAATATTTCCTCGTTCTTGAAGTCTCTGAGAACATGGGAATATCAAGATCTCTGAATTTGATTAAATTCTATGATTTTCAAAATTACCTTCAGATAGGACATTACTTGAGTAGTATTTACTTAAAGAGTTCGCTTTGTGATGCAAAATTGATTCTGTATAGTTTTGATAAAACTTATTTTGGTAACCTGTATATCAGCATTGTATTCTCGAATACAAAATTCGAATCATAATTTAGAGTATATTGCGTGTGTTTTATGTGTTAAAACTTTGTTTGATAATGATACAACAGAAGTGGAAGGTCATGTTTCATCCCTAGAATAATTTCATCAAATAATAATTCTTTTAAGGGGAGCCGGAGTGGTCTATCTCACTCTCTTGGCGTAGCAGTAAAATATCCAATCTCACTCTAGGTGACACTGAGTTTCGAATTCACTTGCTGTGCTTCTCCATTATTATTTATATTAAATTCTGTCACTTTCACTCTCACTGAATTACAAATCAAAAGTTTCCGCCTAAGGCATAAAGGATTTCGTCTTCATCGCAGGCAATATTGCGTTTTCATCGCAAGCAACAGAGCGTATTGTAAAGTGAACACGCCAATCCTAACTTACAAACAGAAGAGGATTTGGGCCCCAGCACTCACAATTGTGATAGTGTAAGTTTTGAAGCCAAATTCATGAACTAAATAACAGAAAAAATTAATCTTCATCGAATTACATTAAAATAAAACATTTGAAAACATTTAATTCTGTAACGATCAATATCTCCCTAAAATACCACACAAAGTAATTTACTCTCAGGGACATCACGTGGCAAAAACCGACGCGCACCGTTTTCTTGTTTCAGTCCAACAATGTTTCACTGACGGTTTTCCGCGCGAACTTGCAACGAAGTTGATGTCTCGAAACACAATCATGTGAGACGGGGCCCAACTTCGTTAAACAAAACCGGTCAGTAGCAGAGCATTAACAAAAAACTCTCACAGTTGTGAGTACAAGGTCCGAAAGGGATAGAGTAATCAATGATTCAATAAAGGAAAGTAATATATTTTCATCATTTTTGCCCATTCTGGTTCCCCTTAAACAACCAGAGTGGGTAAAATGCGTCCTCGTCACTATTCGGAATCTGACCATACGTGGACCTAAGTGGACCAATGCCGGCTTGTTAGCTTTTCCTACTTATGAATTACAAGCCATATGTGATATCCCAGAAGCTAATGCGCTTTACAAGCATTTGCCTACGCAGAGCTTTGAAACCTGAACGCAGCCAGACAGAGGACTTGGTCCAACAGGGCTCTTCTCACCATTTGTTTACACTGTTACCAGGCAAAGCTTCCTGATTCCTATCTTTACTGGCCGCATTTGAGGGCGGCGGTGGAGTGCGTCGCCACCGCCGCGATTAGAGCTCCTGGCGGTGCTGTGCTGGGGGCCGCCGCCTCTGCGCTCCCCCTTCCTTTACTGTATATTCACTCGCCCCCACCCCACCCCACCATCCCCCCACCCCGCTCTGTCCCCGCTCCAATATCCCACGCACGATCCGCCCCGCCCCGTCCCTCTCCTTCCCGCACCACTCCTTCCCGCACCGCTCCGTCCCACCCCGTCCCACCCCGTCCCGTCCCGCCCCACCCCAGCTCCGTTGCGACCCATTCGCCCCGCCCCCACCCATTCGCACACTGTTTCGTTTGTGAGAACGAAGGCGCCTCCCGACCCCGCCCTGCCCCGCCCCGCCCCGCCTCATCCCTCCCTGCCCGCCACGCCCCGCCCCGCCCACCCCCTCCTCGCGCGCGCTCTTGGTGTAATGCCTCCTCATCGCGGTGCACTGGTCGTTTCCTTTCAACATCTGGGGGTGACGTTGGCGCTTCACGCCCACAGTGGTAGCGAGTGCAATCCTAGGCGAGCGAAATTGTACGAGCGTGATTCTTCGGTGAGAGCGGCGTTGTTCTTTTTTTGGTATTATGGGTTTATGGAAAATTTGAATGACCAAGCATCTGGTTTCTTGACGTTTATTTCGAATGTTACCAGGCAAGAAAAGTATTTTTCGAGAATTCTTTGCTGTATCCATTTCAAATTCGGGTAACAAGCACTGCTCAGTATCATCAAATCACTTGCTTATTATTCAATACTCTGATGGCACGATAACTAATATTCTCGTGGTCTAAAAGAAATACATGCATTATTTTAGCATTTCGCCTGAACTAAAGTATGGTGTTCGTACATTGCTACGACACAATGTAAAGTACTATTACTATGTACTATTTTATTCTTTCAAACCAAAGTTTACTATTTCGTAAGAGATCGGTTAGTGGCCGATGTTTTGTAATTTTTTTAAATCTATTTTTATTACATATATTTTTATTTTATTATTTGTTCAAGGCATTAAACAGTCATCTAATAGGAGGAGTCAGATGCTTTCCCCTCACTCCGCCTCCGAGCACAGGGAGTTGATCGTGCATATACCAAAAAAAGTACCGGGAGTGGTGGCTCAATGCATCAACTCATGTCACTGCAGTGCCTCTGACCGGCTGGTCCTAGGTTCGAGTCCCGACAGCGGCAGAATTTTCGACACTAGCTTTTCAGCTAAATCGAATGGAGGAGAATTCTGCCGGCTGGTTGCTCTGATCGGCAGTTTTTCGAGGTTTGTCTGATCAACACCAGGCAAATGTCAGTGCAGTACTCTAACAAGCGGGCCACGGACCGCGCGCGATTTTTCCTTCCTCTTCCTTGTTCTATCCTCACCACTTACTTACGCACACTTACATAAACAGGCACTACACTACCACACATGCCGGGAGACCGGACGGGGACTTAGAACTTGCCCCGGCTGGGGCGGTGTCCCGCTGGCGGGAGATACCTGGTTTGGGAAAACCCCGCTAATCTACGGTAGGTCGGCGCCGAATCTTGCCATTCAGTGGGGGAAGATCACCACCTCCTATCGACAAAATAACACGCACTACACATACTGGACTAAGTACTGGACTCAGTAGTTGACGCGCCCGGAATCACTAACAATCAATCAACCGAAAAGGTGGACACGGTTTACGACATTGAAATATTGAAAATGAAGTGCCCTGCGAGAGTGAGAAATAAATATTTTTATATATATCATATTATCTTGTATTAATCATCTTAAAATTTTATTTAAAAACAAAATATGTGTACACTACCATGACTCTCGGCTCCCGAGAGGAGTAAGGGGAAAGCATCTGACTCCTATTATTATAATAGGTGTTCGAGCACAGACCGAAGAAAGGCGATGCAAACATAGAGGAATGAGCATGTACTGCAAGAGAGAGCAGAAAATGTATGACAAGGGGCCCTTATCAGCAAAATGCTGCTGAACAAAACCACACAAACTGGTTTTCCAAAATGTAGCAAGGGTACTGCTCGAGAACAACAAAATCCTCTCATATAAGACTGCAATGAATGAACTATTTTAACAAACACGAATAAGCCTTAAAGCACTGAGTGTGGGAATTTATTCGGTACACGCTTTACGAGAATAGGCAGAATAACACAATAAAATGAAAGCATTTCCAATGAAAACTTTTATTGTTTTTGGTTTTTCTCGAGTTTTGGGGCATCTTACAAAACCATAGACATCTTTCGCATAGCTTTCTTTCAATTTCTGCGCGCATTGGCAATTAATAATGTAGATATCCAGGGACGGGGCTATAATGCAAATGCACAAGCCTGAAGACAGTCTGCACACAGAAAGTGTGCTCAGTGCAGTTGGTATGAGTCTAAAATACCGAATTTCCAATCTTATGAACATGATATAATGGTGCTTATAATTCATGCTCTGCCTGTTTTCTGAGTAAGAATAATATTTTTGCAAATTGCAATTATTCTACATATTTCCCTTGAAAATACTTTTCATTACACAATTTCCTACTCATTGAAATCCGTAAATTTTATTTTAGATTTTACGTGGTTCATTGCATTAATAATCTCTACCGGTAATACTCAAGATATTTATATTGTAATCATGTTTGTTTCGAGTATTAGAACCTGACGGATACATATTGAATGTTAGTAACGCTGACTAACTCTTGTAAGCTTGTATAGGCTTCAATTCAACTCAAATATTTACAAAATTGATTGTAAAACAAGTTACTTTTGATGAAATGAAGGTTTTTACAATTATTATATTTTTGTGCTCATTTTCGAAGATATTACTACATAAATACATTCACATTTAATGGATAATTAAAGCAAATAAATCTGGTCTTAAATAATACGTCACCTCACTTAAGAGCAAATCAGATCTAACCACTGTTTAAGCTTAGACTCTCTCTCTCTCTCTTCGTTTTTTGACACCAGGCCCACATAATGTTTTGCAACAGCCTGAAAATTATATCACATGAACTTCTCCTTTTTGATATGCTATTTACGTTGTTTTACATGAGTTGTAAACTTTTCAGTTTTATAAGTTTCTTGGTTTGAAGTAATTTGATTTTTATGCGATTGGGTTCAGAAATACTTCGGAATAAATTCCACGTTACAAGTCACTATTCTAAAACCGTGTCCATTTCCGTTTTATAAAGTTATGTTGCTGTTTCTGAATAACAATCTGGCGTGTTTGTCTATTACAAGTTAGTAGTCCTGAGTCTGACATTTCCATGCTGGTGTGGTAGATACCTATGTTTAGATTTGAGGATAAACTGGAATATTTTCTGGAAATATTATTCTTTATATTTTTGTACAATGCAGTAAATAAAGAAAATAAATTACCTCATTTTCTTAATAAATAATACCAAATAGCATCCGTGCATGAAGTATAGGTGAACTCTTGGGTAAAGTGTTTGGAGTCAAATCTGAGTAATGGTAAGTAATGGTGAAACAGAGTCGAAGGTTAAGAGGTAATGAGCGCCCCTTCCCCCTTTACGTATCGTCGTAGGAGGTCCGCGACAGGTCGCCGATTCTCTTCCGCCTCGCGCCGCTACCGCCACGCGCCGCCACCTCCACTCACTACGCGCGTGATTGTGTTTTCGAAGGTTTTACTACATAAATACATTTACATTTAATGGATAATTAATGCCAATTTATCTGGAACCGAATAATAAATCCCCTGATCTAGGAGGAAATCTCACCATCTGCTGCGCCGCAGACGCGCACATGCCACCCACTGTCGCCGGCGACAGCGGCGCGGCGGAAACGATACGGCGACGGTGCTCGAACGAGAATGTCCCTCTATCTGTCCGCGCATCTTAATAGAAGCCCCGCCCCCCCTCCGCCCCCTGGCGCGGCACGATGCAGCACGTCGCGGCGCCTCCGGATTCCTGGACGCGTTCTCTCCGCTAATCCCGCGACCCGCCCCCCCCGCCCCCCTCGTCCTCTCCCGTCGTCTCTCCTGTCCGCGCGCGCCTGCCGTCTCTCCGGTTCGCTGTGGAATGTGAAGCAATGTCCTTTATTGAAATAGCGCTGCCGAGGGCGGGATGAAAACAACTTTTCTTGTTTAATGGTTCTTCTTTCCTCGGTCGTTTTCTCTCCTTATTGGAAAGAGGGAACCGTTAGTAAATCGACTTTTTCAGCCTCTTTCAGCGCGCGCCCGCATTCCCGCTGTAGGGAATGTGACAGCCATTTTACTTTGTGCCGTTTGGATCGCCGATATACTTCATTCTTTGGCGAATATTGAAAAAAAGGCACATTGTTCGGCTTATCGTGGTTGGTCTACTTTTGGTGGCGTTTAATATGCAAGATGATTTCATGGATTCTGGAGACGCCCTCTTTCTTTGGATCGTTCAGAAGATAAGACTTATTAAAATATAGTCGTACATTTAAGGGATAGCAAGAAGCTTAGGAAAAAGATTAGGAATTGGACTATCCGGTGAGGGCGAGCTAACCCACAAAAATTCAAAATATCGATTTATGAACGTCTTCGATTATGAACACATTGAATCTGTTAATAAATCCATGTTTTAAATTTTATGGTTTAGCTCCCGCTCTAACTGGATGCTTAAATTTATATTAATTTTGATTATAAATTATGAAAACGAATATGCTTAGAATTCCCTGAAACCTTTTGCGGATTTTGACCTAAAAGTGAAATGAGGAAATGTGATAATTTAATAACACTATGTCGAGTGCCATTAATCGTGTGTTGAGAGCGAATACTCGTATCTTGAGAAGCAATTCCTGTAAGATGAGACACAATACTCGTATGTTGAGAGACAATAGCGACAAATTTTTTTTGTATATTACTATCTCTTAAGAGCTTCAATATTAAATATCTTTCCCTGAGGCTCATCACTTACAATGCTAAAGTTAACGATTCCTGTTACGTTTCAAGTCATGCACGACTTCCAAAATATTAGCGTGGGACTATTGTTTCAATATGAATATTTCGCGAATTGATTAGGATTAGTGTAGCGTGTCAGGGCCCCAGCTCTCAGCGCTAAACTCGCCCTCCTGCCATTGGTGTGTCAGGGGGCGCCAGAGGCAAAACGTCCGATCCGCAGTGATCGGCGCTTGAGGTGCCGGACGGCCCATCCCACGCGCGCCCAGCGCTGTCAAACGTCCAGCCGGCGCCTCGCGAGCCACGGGACGGCGCGGCATACATTATTCACAAACGCCCACGCCCACTGCGGAATCGTGTACGAGGTGACCCGACATTCACGCACCTAGATGCTCTCCGCGGTCTCGCTCTGTCCCTCTGGCTACACTTGCCTTGCATCCTCTTGCTCGTTTGGAGACTATTCGTACTGCTGCAGATTTTGTGGGTTACTGTTTATCATTTTTCCGCATATTTCCTTCCAACCACACTCTTCCATGAGGTTCAACATTATTTTTGCACATGAAATGGGTTTCAATGTAAATATCTCTCTCAATTTTCAGCAACGTCTATAAGAGGTAATTGTTACCTATCTTTTGAACTTAATGAACTCCCCAAAAGTGTTTGCACCCGTAGATACCCGGGAGAGTTAGAATCTCCCACAAATTCAGCTGCCGCTGTTTTCACTTACCTAACATCGCTGTTTTTTCGCCTCTCTTGTGGTAATTTTAAATAAAACAAGTGAAGTTCCAACAATAGAACGTACATTGTTTGTGAATTCACGTTACCACTATCAAGCGGCAAACTATTACGTGCTCCGTTTCCGCGGATGTCTAGTTCCGTATTATAGAACTTGTGAATGTTCTTAAACACCTTTCCCAAGGTTTCGTCAATCTTGTAATCTCTTGAAGACGCTACATTTGGGTGTTTAAACCAGAATATCACTTACAATATCTCGACCTACACTCAGGCATCCATTTCTTACGAACTCGACCCACTCTCTTAAACAAACTTGCGTCCTTAACAACGGACGCGGAATCCCTCAAATCTCTCTTTCTTACGAGTTGATACACTCGTACCCAGTTTTATATGTTGATATCGTAATACTAATAACTATCTGCTTCACACATGTTCCTAAATTCACTTCAAAATTCTAATATTATTTTTCTAATCTATTTTGAATTCAATTCAACATGAGTTATGGATTTGTTAAACATAATAAATATTTGGAATATTTCTTTTGAAGAATGAACCTTTTTTAATAATATCTCTACATGAAACAAAAACGATTTCAAAATATTTTTATCCATTTTATGTTCATTAGTCCCTTGAAATGCCGAAGAATATTTAACTTATGACGTTCAAATACGATATCTTAATGATTTTAATGAAAAAAATTCGAATATTAAACTGTTTTTGGATTATGAAAGCACACTGAATCAAAACAAACATTCGAGACGATTGCAGTGCTGGAAAACAAGCCTGTCTCTACAGACGGGTACTTCACGAATTTGCTTAAAGCAACTTTAAGAGCTTTCCAACCACGCGCATGCTCCTTCGTGTTCTTTATTTCCAAAGAACTTTCTCGTTTCGCGATTTCAGCAAGCCTGGTTTGTTTCCGTGTAAGCACATCCTTGCAGAAACATCGCACATGCTTCCAAACATTTTTGCCAGCTCGCTGCCTGCGTCGAGAAAGGCGGGCGGACTTCAGCTGGAGAAGTTTCGATAACATTTCGAGATTTGTTTAGAAATTTTGCTCTCCCCGAGTTGGGCTGGAATATGAACCAGCGGAGCGAGAGGAAAACTTAGTCTGTCGAGAACGAAGGTCCTTCGAGGTGGGCTGGCAGAGGGGTGGGGCTGCTTCGGAGGACAATGCTGAGGGTAGTACGTAGTCGCGCATGGGGTCGCCCACCGAAGTGTCTAACCTCAACTATTTGAGAAACACTGCTTTACATTTGAAAATCACTCTTTACCCTATACGTGATGTATAGAGAATTGAGTTGTGGAACGATTGATGGATTCTTAAGTTACACCAAAATAATGTTCTGGAATTTGCATTAAAATGGAGTCTTGCGTAGTTCATTTTACCAGGTGCATTGTCAAATCGGTTTTATTTTGGAGAGTTGGATTTAGGAGAGTTGCCGTCAACATCAGAGATTTGTAGTGTGAAGTGAGATCTAAAGTGGAGCGCCGGGCTTCTCAGCCAGGGTAGTAGCTCGTGCGGGCAAGGTTTGACGTGCTTGTCAGAGTTAATGGAAACGATGTTGATAATGATGCCTCCCACTTTTCCAAGTCGACCGAGACAGAGATGAAACAGTTCCTTTGATAACGGGAAACATTGATTCACGTCGGATCCACGACGTTCCCGTAACTTTTTAGGTAATGGATATTACAAGTTCAATCCTGGGGGCAGAAGCTCTAATTGCGTCTTTGGGGAAACAAGAGGCAATTTTTTTTGTACACACTTTGTTCCATACTTTGCTTTGCACATACTTTGTACCAATTTGTTCAGGAATGAAAGCATAATTCAATTCAATGATGCCTTGCTTATCGTGGCGAGACTCAGACCATCAGAGCTACTCTTTCGTCTGACAACGTAAATTTCACTGCGCTCCTTTCACCATCTAGGAGTTAAAGAATGTATCGTTCGGGCGACGAAACATGTGATTTGAATAGCTCTGAGGCTTCTTTTAGACTTTAGGAATCTACTACATGGGACAGCCGATTTTATGGCTTGACTTCCCCTCCTGAAGAATGCTTGCGAAGGATTTTTCGCCCTTTTCTTTAAAACAATCGATTTCGACCGGGTTTGAACCCGCAATCTTAGGTATAAAAGTTTGATTCAGTAACCGTTATATCACCTAATCTGCATCACTGTAATCACTTGTTATACATTTTTGCTGAGAGCGAGTATACCAACTCGTACAGAGATTCTCATAAACGTACTCGCGCGAGAGGGTCGGGTCGGGTCGGGTCGGGTCGGGTCGGGTCGGGTCGGGTCGGGTCGGGTCGGGTCGGGTCGGGTCGGGTCGGGTCGGGTCGGGACGGGTCGGGTCGGGACGGGTCGGGTCGGGTCGGGTCGGGTCGCGGGCGTTCCATTCTGCTGTAAACGTGAAGGGCAAGGTCTTACGGGCGGGGTCGCTGCGTGGGAGAGCCACTTTGCCATGGATGTGTGCATTCTCTCACACTACAATAAGAAGTGTAAGCGCTGCGGTAAGGTCGAGGATCTCTCGACTAATGGGAGCCAGGCCGAGGGCGAGGACGAGTAGACGGCGGAACAGGAAGTGGGCGAGGACCTTAATGACGCGTGCCAAGGAAGAGAGTGGGAGGAGGTAGAGCGACAAAATGGTAGGTTGGCAAAGTAAAAAGATGCCACAACTGAGGCAAAATACAGAGTAAAAGACTATGCGTTTGGGAATAAAAAAAGGCATTTCGAAACATGAATGATTAACTTGAGCGGGAATTTGATCAGTGAAAATGATATGCAAGTCAAAGGATTTCTGGGGTAACGAAGACTTAGAGTGAAGGTGAAAGTAATGCGTGTAACGCAAAATAGCATAACATTAAGTTTGTAGTTCGAAAACATATAGCGCAGGTGATCATATATGGGACGTTTGAAAGCAGGACAAGTGGAACAGAAGAAATGGGAAACGTCTGATGATCATTTCTTGAGAGAGTAGAACTTAGTGAATGAATATGAACTAGCAAATTTTGGATCTTAACATGTGTCTGAAATACGCTTCGTTCCAG
This sequence comes from Teleogryllus occipitalis, assembly GCA_011170035.1. Lineage (NCBI taxonomy): Eukaryota > Metazoa > Arthropoda > Insecta > Orthoptera > Gryllidae > Teleogryllus > Teleogryllus occipitalis. The sequence goes on from BLKR01004002.1 coordinate 121,349, forward strand.
CCATCAGAAATTACTAGAAAATGTTATATTATTTAATTTTAGCGATACTTATGGTTCGATTATTTTTTTCGACTTCATTGACATTTTCTTTACCTTGCGTAGTGTGCTGTCATAAGAAGTGTGGTGAAAAGAACATTGCAAAAGATGACCGAGATATAGTATTATACTAGTTGTAGTATACTTTTTAGAACTTTTAAGTACTTTACGCGAACCACTGCGCCAGTTATTAGCATATCTAGTTAATGTTACCTAAAATAAGTATATGAATTTTTCTGATAAGAATATATTAATACTTATCAGCAACAACTATCATTGCTTTATAAAAACTCCCAGTAAAAGAAATGTTGCAAATTTGTATCGTTTGTTACACCGGATACAATTCAGTTTTACCTGCGGGGAAGAATTTGAGTCTGTTTTCTTTATTACGAGAAAAATCTTTTATATTTTTCCGCCACTAGTTTATACACCATAACACTACGAGCAATCGTGCCTATTTTTGCACGGGACAAATAAAAGAGATATTGCTGTAGCTTTTGTGACTCACGACACGTGTGCGTAGTCAAGCAGGATAGCCAGCAGTAAAACGTACACACAGTTGCCTGGGATAGTTGGCCGGTTCGCGAAGGCGGCGTCGCCTCTGTATGATGATGTCCGAGGAAAATACGTTGAGCATCTCGCGAAGGGCAGGCGCGGCGGAAGAGGGCGGCGGAGGGCGAGCGAATATGCCGTCGCGCCATCTGAGGGGAGACCGAGCAACGCGCGAGCGAGTACGTAACGGGTGTTTACGGTACCGGGCAATGACAGCCCGCTGCGAACATTCTGTAACGTCGCAACGGGGGAAGACGGCATTACGAGGACATTGGTGAGACTGTGATGGTGACGTTGGCGTCTGGGTGTGGGCGGGGTAAGATGGATAATCTTGCAGATATATCGTAGGTGAACATGCTTGTCTACCTCGCGGTGCTGGGAATGGTGGAGATCGCACGAGAAAGACTAGGAATGAAATACGGGCCGCAATTTGAGAAATTGTGGAATGTATCAAACCTGGCAGAGGCGTCCGAGATAATGGGGACGGTGGAAGCAGAGAAGTTGGTGGGGGAGTTATGAATGTCGAGGGCGTTAGGAGCAGTGGGGACTGCGGAGACAGCAGGTATCAGAAGGGCACTGACGCGTTTAGCAGGGGTCAGAAGGGGACGGAGACATTGGGGCGAGTGAGAAGACTGATGGGTTAGGTGTAGAGAGGGCTGCAGCAGCAACGGATACTTCGGACGCAAAGCAGGGGGAATACTTGCAGGTTAGAGGTAGAGGGGGCTGCGGGAGCGACCTAGGCTTAGCAGGAGGAAGAATGAGGGATTAGGCGTTGGAAAGAATGCAGGATTGACGGTGTGGAAAATGATGGAGGTAATGATTGAAGGGGATGCAATGATGTGAGTAGCAGACTCGTGGGAGGATATGGAGGATGAAGAGACGAGAGAGGATATAGAGGCTGGAGGAGGGAGGGAGGGAGGATATGAAGGGTGGAGAGGCGAGAGGATATGAGGGCTGGAGAGGCAAAGGATGATATGAGAGCTGGAAAGACGAGGGAGGATGTGAAGGCTGGAGAGGCGAGGGAGGATATGAGAGCTGGAGAGGCGAGGGAGGATATGAGGGCTGGAGAGGCAAAGGAGGATATGAGGGTTGGAGAGGCAAGGGAGGATATGAAGGCTGGAGAGGCGAGGGAGGATATGGGGGCTGGAGAGGCAAAGGATGATATGAGGGCTGCAAAGGTGAGGGAGGATGTGAAGGTTGGAGAGGCGAGGGAGGATATGAAGACTGGAGAGGCGAGGGAGGACATGGGGGCTGGAGAGGCAAAGGATGATATGAGAGCTGGAAAGGCGAGGGAGGATGTGAAGGCTGGAGAGGCGAGGGAGGATATGAGAGCTGGAGAGGCGAGGGAGCAATGAGGTCTGGAGAGGCGAGGGAGGATATGAAGGCTGGCGAGGCGAGGGAGGATATGAGGTCTGGAGAGGCGAGGGAGGATATGAAGGCTAGAGAGGCAAAGGAGGATATGAGGGCTGGAGA